>MU225951.1:1248534-1265573 GCA_018584345.1 Thuja plicata | reverse complement strand
GCAGCTCATTGATAGTAAAGTTATTTCTATATCATGTGGCAATGAGTTGTATTTCAATCCTATTTTCTCTAAATAACATTTATGTTCCTATTATGGAACTCCACATTATGTAAAAAATGTTAGCCTAATCTTTGGGGACTCGTTGTCTTGCATAGTATTGTGAGCGATATAATAGGTCCCCTTTCATCCTTGTTCCTACGCTTGGGGGGCAAGGATGCCATCTCCTTCGTTTTTGTCTTTTTGGGATCCACTTTTCCCTTGGTTAAGCAGTATCTATCTATTATGTGATAACCAATCATACATGAAAATTTTGGTTTACATTGAGGATCTATGTCCTTGATCATAACCTATTTCATTGTTTAACATTGGGTTTCTATGGTTGATAAATCTCTCACCTTGGAAACTGAATACTGTGTTATCCCTCACAAAGGTTACTTTTTCACTTCTTGCATGATATCTCTTTGCATTCTTCCCTTCCATGGCCTCATAGGAGTTGTGACCTTCTTGGCTTGGACTGGGTGTTGTCTATGGATATCATCTTGACGTTGAAGAAGGTTTTATCCTTGTTCAAAATAATATGTATTTAGTCATCTTAAGGAGGGGAGCATGTATACGGCCTCCCTCATTCTATATTATGCTTTTTTTTTCTAACCTTTTGTTTTGCAGCATGCTAAATCCTCTGAAGGTAACGCACATAAGTTGCTAAATCCTGAAGAGATACGCATTCAATTACAATTCAATATGCTAAATCCTTGGAAGGTATCGCACATAAGTTGCTAAATCCTGAAGAGATACACATTTTACAATTGTATTCCATGATGATATGAGGATATGGATCCATGGGTACTTCATAAAAGTCGTCAGAAGACGCACTACATACATGCACAAAGCTACCAGAAGGCACACAACTTTATGGGGTGACTATCAAGTGCTTGCTTGGTGGGCCATCCTATCCTTTTTGTGATTCACAATGAGATACACACATCTTACTAGGCGAGCTAATCACACACTCTCTCTTTTTCTCTTGACCGGTGATGTCTCTCTTATCGTGATCTTAGGGTTGATAAAGACTTAAGTTCCTGGGGGCTTGAGGATTCCTTTGTCCCGTTTGATTTCAATAAGATTATCTTTTCCTCATGATCTCCTTTACCAAGAGTTTGCATCGAGTCCATACTCTTGCTAAAGTGGGGGCTAAATGTATAGTCAGAAAATGGAAGCACTTCCATTGTAGACTAGTTTAGCCTTTCGAGTAAGTGGTTTGGGGTCATGTCAAGCGCCTTGAATGGGTCTCTGACTTGGATCTAGATTTTTCCCCTATTCTGCCCCATTTGCCGCTTTTTTCTAGCCTGTTTCTGATACCCTAAACTGGAAACTGGTATTTTGACCTCAAGGTCAAAATCGACCTTTCTAGCTCAAGGTCGACCTCACCCTTAAACCTAGGTCAAAATCGACCTTTTTCTAGCCCAAGGTCAAGATTTCAGATTTCTGGGATTTTCGAATCTCAGGATTTGGAAAAGTTTAATTCCCGCTTTCGGGTCGGCTGTCTCGGTCTTTGAAGCAAAAATTCTTAAATTATATTTAATATTGGTCCACTTCTAAGGG
Source organism: Thuja plicata (assembly GCA_018584345.1). NCBI lineage: Eukaryota > Viridiplantae > Streptophyta > Pinopsida > Cupressales > Cupressaceae > Thuja > Thuja plicata. Next base: position 1,263,971 of record MU225951.1, on the reverse strand, counting down.
CATATGTCTAATGGGAATTTAATTCTCCTATGTAGGCCTCTCTAGAAGATTGTGCCCTAGATTTGTATATAAGGAAGCTTTTTCCTCTCATTTTCTCTAACCACCAACTAAGTGAAAGCTAAGGAGCAAGATTTGAAGCAAGCCAAGTAGCCATTGAAGCATTCATCTATTCTCAAGCATTCAAGCACTTCTCAAGCATCCAATTCATCAAGGAGGTCCATTGGTAGCCATTGAAGGATTCAAGCTCTATGGAGCCCTCTTATTTAAGATTTCTCCATCCACATCCATGCAAACCTCTTCCTATTCCAAGATCCATTCAAGATTAGTGTTGAAGATCCAAAAGCAAATGATTTGAGACATCCTACATCCTACATTCTACATCCATTTGGTGCATACATACTTGTGGATCCAAGGATTCGAATCCACCACAAGGGCTTCTATACAAGCAAGGTGAATTTGTTTATTTACTTTGTTTACTTATGCAATTTCAATTTGATTATAAGGTTAATTCCAAAACCGGGGTTTGACCAAGACAAACCCCTCCCCCCCAACAAACAAACCATTTTTCTTGCAAGTACAGGTTCGGGACAACAAATTAAAGTGCAGATTTGGATACCCTTTTCAGCAAACTTTCAGGATCTGCGAACAGATTTTCCGTCGGAGCTGTGCAGGTCAAGGTCGACATTTTGGCGTCAAGGGTGACATTTTGGCATCAAGGTTGAACCTGACCTCGGTCATCTAAAATTCTGGGTCAAGGTCGACATTGACTTGAGGGTCATAATCGACCTTTCTCAGAAAAGAAAAAGATTTCTGGGTTTTGTAGATCTCGCAATTTCGATTCAGGATCGCTCGATTCAAGATTGCGGAAATCAATAGTTTCTTAGACTGTCTGATAGGGTTTTCAGCAGGTTCTTTCCGGAGGTATGTATTTTATTCCATTATCCTTTACAAACATTTCCAGATTTACACCCCTTATCAATTACAATTAAATGTAAGTGTATAATATGTGCATAGGGACACTTCTATGAGCAAACCAACATTGTTCTAAACCCTATCCATATTTTCTACCTTCTTTGTGCATTATTTAATGGATCTTAAGACTGATCCTCTTTTTCAAGATCCCTTTGGAGACTATGATTTCCTTATGACTGATCTCCTTTTTTGGATCCCTTAATGGAGACAATGTTTTCCGTAGGGATTAATCCTCTTTGCAGATTTCCTACCAGACTATGATTCACTTGGTTATCCTTTCATCTATGTGTTTACTAGCATTTCATAGCTTGCCAGACCTTCAATTCCATCTTTTGTAGCTTCATATGAACCATAGTAAGTCTAAACCTTTACTAGGCTAGTTGGTCTCTCTCTCTCTCTCTCTCTCTCTCTCTCTCTCTCTCTCTATGTATTATTGTTATAATATAAATATTAATAAATATAAAACAAATATTATATTACTATACAATAGTAATATAAATAATAATATAATACTAATTTATATAATACAATATTAATATATATAATATATTACTAATACATATATTAATACTAATATCACTAAATATAAAAATAATATCAATATAATATAATAATACTATTATACAATACTTATATAATACTAATGCTATTATAATCTAGTATTTATATAATATTAATATTCTAAAAAATGAAATCTATAAAAAAAAAAAATCAAAATTGAAAATTGCATTGAAGGGTGATCACATAATAGTGGGTTACACTTTTTTTCCTAAACAGACATTGAAGTCTACATTTTGAAAAAAACTTTCAGATTCGGATGCATATTGTCGTTAAACCATTCAAAATCAAAAGATGAAATAAACTAGAGTCTTTTAGGACTCTCTCTCTCTCTCTCTCTCTCTCTCTCTCTCTCTCTCTCTCTCTCTCTCTCTCTCTCCGTTTNTTAGGTCTCTCTCTCTCTCTCTCTCTCTCTCTCTCTCTCTCTCTCTCTCTCTCTCTCTCTCTCTCCGTTTTGGATGTGATGAGGACCTAAGTTAGTTGGGGGCTCAATGTTTCCTTGTCTCATTGACCTTGATAAAAAAAAATCCTATGCATTGATCTACTTTACCATGAGCATGAGTTTGTCTCATACGCCTGTTAAATTGTGGGCTAAATGTATCATCCAATAAAGTTAGCACCTATAATTAGATGTTATATTAGTCCCCATTTTGGCAATTTTGAGATTTTATGTCTGTTGTGCTTAATCCAACAACTTGGATCTTTTTCTTCCAACGTCTTCTCTTTATTCTTGACTCCCCCTTAAATTTTGGTCTCATTTCCCTAGGTATTTCATGCCTATGTGACTTATACCCCAACATTTGGGCTCAAATTTTAATGGCCCGTTACAATGTTTTAGCAAGATTTCTAGATTTATAGTCAACCTGTGATAATATTGATCCTCGAAATGTTGTAAAAAGGTATATGAGTGACCTACCTCTCCTCATTTTGAAAACAAAAGGATCAATATTTCAAGTGCTCCCCTACAATTTTGCATCTAAGCATTCAAGATCAAGTTTCAAGCAATCTTCAAGCATCTTAAGGCATTTTGAAAGCAATGTTCTCCATTGTAACAAGCTTCTCTCCCATGATGCCCAGGTAGAGGAGTTCTCAATCAAGCAAGAAGATCATTTTGTCCATCCACGTGCATTTCATTCATCCATTCTTCAAGGCAAGAGTTATCAAGCATACTGACATTTAATATTTTGGAGTGGTTTTCATAGATCCATGCATTTGTGAAAAGCATCATTAATTCTTTTCTACTTTCCAAAGTTTAACAACTACTATCAAGCAACATAAAAGCATCTTCATGAATATGTTGGATCTCAATATCCATTCATGAAGGAATACACATATACAAGGTAGATAAAACATTTATTTTTGTTGTTTCATGCTATTCCTTTATGCAATTTCATTTCAATTTCAAAGTTAATTCCTAAACAAGGGTTTGACCAACGAAAACCTTTTCAACCCAACAATTTTTTATTTTTTTTGTGTAGGAACAAGTGGCAGTTGTTGTAGCAGATCTAGAAAGTATAGGATCTAACAGACAATCTTAGAACGTTTCAGGCAAAATTGGAGGGTACAGGGCAACTAGGATACCTATACCCTCAAAAACATGGCCAGATTTTAATACCAAGTCAATATTGTAGTGTAGTTTTTGTTTTTGTTCATTAAAGGTGTCTGCCTAATCTTTGTCTATCTGTTGCCACTAAAAGTTACCATCTAGCTTACTTCATCTTCTATTTTGCATTGGCCATCCTATTTCCTCAATCCATCTTATCAACCTTATCAACCCCTCTTTCCCCTTTTTCATATTGTACATTATCATGCTTCAATTGAGCAATAGTGCTATGTTGGAGCTTCCTCCTATTCGTCCCATCGATACCTCTAAACCATTGCCAACTTTTGATCATAAAAAATTTTCTACATTGCATCATCCACATGGTCATGATATCGTAAATTGTCTTCATTTGAAACACAAAATCCAAGACCTTATTGATTCTAATGCTATAGTGGTGGATGGTGTGAATGATAAACGAAATAAATCTGTGGCACCTCATAATCAAAATTTGCAAATCTTCACCAATCCATTGCCTTCTCATTGTACCAATGTTGTTGAGCATAATTATCCAACTTTCTTTGATATTGATAATATATTTAATGAAGCCAACAATTTTGTGAGCTTGGTTGAGAAAACTAAGCCTAAGTTCAAATCTTGTATTACCTTTGAGTCAATAGATATCACTAATGCACCCAATGGACCATTATACATTATTGTGAAGATTAAAGATAAGCTCTCTCAAGGATTGCTCATTAATACAATATGTATGGTGAATGTTATTGCTAAGAAAAATCTCTATACACAACAATTCCATCAAGATACATACAACAAATATGATATTGTGATTAACGTGTATGATGGTTTCGCTTGTCCCACTATAAGTTCCATCACCCTCCCCATCAAAATTGGTTCTAAATCCTTAGATGTTACCTTTATTACTATCCCTACCTCAGACCAATTTCGTGTGAAATTAGAACAAATTTGGCTCAACAAAATGAAATATATTCGTTCTACCATCCATAAGTGTTCAAATTTTCCCGAAAATGCACAAATTATAATGATTAATCTTTAAAAAAAAAAATTAGCCCTTAGCTAATTACGGAAAGTTTACACTTGATTACATTTGAGACCTCATTAGGATATCATATTCTTGTCCCATCAAAATTTCAAAGCTAATAAGATCTCTAAGTTGTCCCTAAGAAGTTCTTCGACTTGTTCTTCATCATCTATGGAAATGGATATAGTTGTCCCACCTCCCCATCTTGGACCTGGACTTCTTCCTACATCTATGGATATGGATATAGTTGTCCCACCTTCAATCCTAGACTTGGAATTCTTCATGAACCTATTATTCCTCCCATTTATGTTGTTGTTCCGCCTAAATTCTATAGGGCGTCCAACATCTTCCATACCTTGACTTAACATGGTTTTTCTTGTTCCTCCTTACATTCCTAGAGCAAAGGGAGAAAAGGAACCTATGTTGAGCAATCCCAAACCTTCATCCATGCAAGTTTCAAGTTGTAATAAAACAAATCACAATGTGGGAGAACGTTGACAAAGACAGTGTGCAAAGGCTCGTGAACTCGCTTCCCAAAGTATTTCTTCTCCTAAGCGATCAAGTGCTACCTTGATTCCCTTTACCACACCCTTGCTTAAACCTATGGAGGAGCTTCATCTTGATCCACCATGACAAAGATTGAAATTGACTAAACTTAATGATTCTTCTTCATCTCTACCATGTTTAAGATCTTCTATTGTGATTAATTTGGATGATGATGTTGATAATAATGTTTAGAACAATAATTTTGATGATATGTATGAAGTTGTTGAGACTAATGACACTTCTCTTACCCCAATGGACACTTCTAGACTTTGTTCTAGATCTTCTCAAATTGGGCTTTAGGAACACCTTCCCTAAACTAAGCCAAAATGTAGAAATATTGACCAGTGACTTCAACCAACCTATCAAAGGGTTGAATCACCTTACTTAGGCTCTGTGGAGAGGGAATCACACAACCAATTGACTCCTCAACACTCACAACACCAAGATCTCTTCTTGACCTATGGATCCTTGTAGCCTTTTCCAAGAGGTTTTTCCTATGCAACTTTTGGCTATGGAAGGGACAAAATGAATTGAGGATGGTTTCAAGTACCCTTTAGGATGTTACTAAAATCCCCAAAGTCCCAAGGACCAACTCTACTCCAGCAACACTAAACCCTCACAATGCTTACAGACCTAATTGGCCAAATTAGGCTTGGATTACAAAGCAAGTAGTTGAGGATGGGTTCACAGAATTGATGCAAGGTTTGGGAAGTTTTCTACTACCCCCAAATGGTCCAAAAGCACCATTTACTCGGTCCCTCCAATCGATCTACTCATATGCATACAACTATGCATACTTGACTAGCTAAATACATAGAGATATTTAACCTAGGGCTTAATGCCAAAAATAACAAGACACCAAATCTCGACTTGAGCCTTTGGAATCATTACAAGTACATTCTTAACTTGCATTTCCCAAGTGGTCGTGATTGTCCACTAGATAAATCTCAAATTAGGGCTCCATTTAACCAACGGGCCTAAATTTGGTGCTTCCCTGGATTGTCTTCACCAAATTGCTTATAACTTTAACAATTCAACTCCAATTGAGACCAAATCAAATGTTTTGAAAACTAGACTCACCAAGCTATTTGTCCATGGGAATCAATCAGCCCTACCAATCTATACACGTCCGTACACACAATAAATGCTCAGGAAATCTGGTTAATTCTTATTCAAAAATGCATCAAACTTCAATACATGTCATCTAACCTTGTTGGAGAGGTTTCTCATGTTTAAATACCTCCATCCCATAGATCCAATCGATCCATGGATGGTTATGACTGTTGGAAACCAATTTGAACTTCTCAAGCAACATTTTGACAATCATGCAACTTTTGCATTTTGCAACATTGTTAACCCAATTGACTTGGAATTGATTCCTATCACCTTGACATGATCAAATATGGCCAAAATGATCCAAATCATTGGGAACACAACCAAAACTCCTAAAACACCTGAAACACCTAATCAATGCAAATTCAAGATCCAAGTGGACAAAGGTGTCCCAAGGTTTATAGATGTACCTTAGGGACCCTTGACCACACAAAGTGGATCAAAACACATGGAGGATGATCTCAAGGATCCATCCCCTTAATACAATGAAAAGAACATCCTAGAATGTAACCAAATGCACTGAATGCACTAGGTGCCCTGCACTACTTTTGCCTAAACTTCTTTGTACTAAGGTGATTACTAGACCTAAATGCAAAAAGAAATGTAGTCAACATCTTATGACTCGTCCTTTATGCATGTATCACCGATATCATGATCACTTTACTAATCAGTGTCAAACTTTTGCACTACAAAATTAAACAACTAATTAATAATGTTATTATTTGTATAACATCTTGCAAAGAGTTATTTTTCAATATTGGTTTTTTCTAAACAACATCCAAGTCCCTATTATGTTGCTCCACACTATGTAACATTGTTAAGCATATTCCTTGGGGACTCATTGTCATGCATGGCGTAGTACACTTTGTGAGTAGCATAATAGGTCCCCTTTATCCTTGTCTCCACACTTGGGCGGCAACGAGTATTCTATCAATCTCTCTTATTTTCTCAAGGATCCACTTTCCCTTGGTTAAGTATTTTTTGTTTGTCATGTGACATCCAATCTTACATAGAAATGTTGGTTTACGTTAAGGATATGCATCCTTGATCGTAACCTCTTTTATTGTTCGCTATTCAGTTCCCAAGGTAAATAAATCCTTTACCGGTGAGACTAGACAGTGTGTCATCCTTCACAAGGATCTCTTTTACATTCCTTGCATGGTATCTCTTTACATTCATCCCTTCAATGACCTCATAGGAGTTGTGACCTCTTTGGTTTGGACTAGGTGTTTCTTGTGGATACTATGTTGGTATTGAAAGTGTTCGTCCTTGTTCTTCTTTTCCTTAAGATGACAAAATAGTACTTATTTTGCCATCTTAATGGGGGCAAGCGCATACATGCGGCCTCCCTTGCACATTTTTACATGATATAAAACCAATCTCCATGGTGACAGATCTGTATCCTTCCATGAAGTGTGCATATACAAAGCAATCCTCGTGGATATAAGTGATCTGAATCCATTCTATGGGGTGCGCATTTACAAACCAATCCCCATGATGTAAGAGATCCAGATCCATTCATGGGGTGCACATAAACAAAATAATCTTCATGGTGTAAGAGATCTACATCCATCCATGAAGTGCACACATACACACACAAATCAATCCCCATGGTGTAAGAGACGGAACCATTCATGGGGTACACAGACAAAGTCGCAGATGGAATTGACTAACACGACATACAACCTGCTAGGACTTTCATTCCTATCTTTTGGGTGGTTCACAATATGACAGACAATCTTACTAGGTGAGGTAATCACGCCTCTCTCTTTTCTCTCTCTCTCATGGATCGCCAACGCAAGATAAAATTGCCTAGCACATGTCATCCATGATTGTCTTGATCTCTCCTCCATAGCTCCATAGCATAACACACTTTTCTATTTTGATTGGATCATGGAGCCTTACCTTATCCTTGATGTATGCTCTTGCTCTTTTCAAGTGACCACTTGTGCTCTTACAATAGCTTTCTAAGTATGATATTAATGGTTGAGACAATTTCTTTAACGAGGTATCTTCAACTAGTTGACTTGGGATCTTAGAAAGATCTAGGCATTTGTTCTTGTTTCTTTATCCTTGTGTATGGATGTACAGGTTAAGATCCTTAGTTTGGGGGGCTTGCATCCTTGAACTTTGTGATGTCTTATCCCCTTGCAGTTTTCTCATGATCTTCATCTTTCTCTCTTTCTACTACTATACCGTGAGCATGAGGTGGACTCATACTCCCGCTAAAGTGGGGGATAAATGCATCATCTTAAAAAGTGAGCACCCTTGTTAGGTTCTCATGTTTAGCCCCATTTTAGCATTTATGGGTTCCCACATTGATTTCATGTTCTTCTAGCCCTTTTGCATAGTCCAAATTAATATTATTTGTTCAAAACCCGGGAATGGCTCTAATTTCTATGCATATTTCCCAAATATCCATCCATTCACATAATTTATTTTCCCTCTAGGACCTATTTGGCATCACTTTGGTAATTTCAAGATTTGGATGTGTTTATGCTCAATTTTTTGATTTATTCTTCCATTTTCCCTGAACCATTTAACACCCCTCAAATCCTGCAACTAGACCTCAAAATTTACACCTTTTGTGTATAGGTTGAACCACTTTCGACCTATACCTTTTGGGTTGAGTTCTGATGGGTTTCGGGCCCGATGCAGAGTATTTTCATTTTCTCATCTAGCATAATCGGCCTCCGCAAATTTTGACCGCGAAATCACTATAAAAGGAGACTTATCCCTCTCATTTTCACATTCGTTACATACCTACAATTCAAAAGACATCTTCATGCAAGAAATTTATTGTGCATTCAAGGAGTTCAAGCAAGAAAGCATTCACTGAAGGTATTCATCCAGCCTCCATCAAGCATTCAAGTATTTCCTTCAATAAATCTAACTTGTTTCTTCCCTTGGAGACCAAGCAAAGGAGTTTGTAATCAAGGGAGGAGATCTACATTCATCCATTCAAGTCTTCTTCCTCTCTTTCAAACCAACATTGTGGCAAACTACAACATTCATCATTCAAGGGTTTGGTTTCATGACTTCCTATTGGGTTTTTGTGGAATCGAAGCTATTGCGTCAACACTTGTGATCATGTTAAAAGAGGCATTGCATCATTGAGGTATAAGGTAATTTATGCTTCAGATATAGATTACATTCCCTCATGTACTTTCAATTACATTTCAAAGTTAATTCCTAAACAGGGGCTTGAGCAAGGCAAGCCCCTCCCCCCAACAATTTCCCCTTCTCTCTTGTGAATAGGCGCAAGTCCAAAGTGCAGATTTGGCTAGAGATCCGGGAACCTATTTGGAAGAACTCTCGAGATTTATTTCCTATTCCGGATTTCGACAGTATTGGGTATAGGTTGAACCTTCAACATATACCCTGACATTCAGAGTGCAGAATCTAGTTACAGAGTCAGAAGGACAATCAGAAGACTAGCCCAGATCAACTTTTCTTTTTTTCATTTTGACCATATTGGGTATAAGTCGAACCACTTTCGACATGTTCCCAGAGAAGAACATAAAGTTGCAGATCTCAGGTTTACGGGTTACAAATTGCCTGATTCGGAAATCAGACTCTTTCGAGACTCTATCAGACAGAAAATCAGCATCTTAGTACCTTCTTCTTCTTCCATTTTCAGGTGCACACATTCCTACTTGTATGTCTTACATCTACTTTGATACATTAGATCATATATGTTATTTTATCTTGTTAGTAATCATTTCCTAAATCATTAGCATACATCCCTTGTAATCTTCTTTTCCTATCCACATAAGGAATACCCTAAATCCACCTTCTAGCTAGGTCTTGCATTTGTATCCCTACACCCTTTAGGGTTATACAAATTAGATTTGGCCTAAGGATTGGATTTTAGTATTCTAATGTGTGTGTAATTTGGTGGTCTAACATTGATCACCATTTTATATCTTACACTTTTCTACTTCATTAGTGAAAGCGTCGCAAACTTTCATAAGGCTTATGTCACCACACTTCATCGTTGCGCTTTGAGTGTAATATATTATCTCCCAAATTGATCTCTCTTGGATGTCTTCCTCAAATGAACCCTTCTCTCCTTCATATCTTCCAATGTGAGGGAGAACCACACACATCGTCATCATGTCTTCCCCCTTGCAATGGTCACAACCTTTCACAATTACCACCCTTCAAAAGAGTCACAACCCTTCATCATTTCTGCCTTTCAAGAGTCACAACCTTTCATTATTACCATCTTTCGAGAGAGTCACAACTCTTGATTATTTCTCCCCTTTGTGAGAGTCACAACTTTTCATAATTAAAACCCTTTGAAAGCGTAACAACCCTTCATCATTGCTGCCCTTGAAAGATTCACTTCCTTATTTTCTTCTTTCTTCTTCCATTAATCATTTAATACATATTCTCCCCTCTTCCTTTATATCTCTTCTCAGATGAACTCTCCTCCCTTTTATATCTTATGTTGAGGGAGTCACAACTCTTCATTACATGCCTCTTAACCTTTCGTTAAACTGAATTAATTTGTAATCATATTATATTATATTTTAGTATTATTAAAAATAAAAATAAAAATTATTATATTTATTTATTATATTTAAATTTTAATATTATTTATTATTAATTAAATGTTATTTCAGAAAGGGGACATTACAATGATTAACATCCAATAGAGTATATCATCAAAGAAATATCTAACTCAAAGTACTGAAACATCATAACAAAAAAATCTTTGAAATTAGCACGATTTGAGATGTCATCTGCTTCTCCCACCCGCCCTACAACTCCCTTGCCTGCTTCTAGGCTCGTTGGTGCAGGAGACACAGTGAATGGCATTATGACTATCATAGGGCTTAACAAGCATACATCCTCATTGAACGTCGCTTCTCCCCAGGGTATTACAGGGGTTCCTGCTCCCTACGGCATTTCTAGTCCTAGGGGGCTCTTCTTGCTTTTGTTCTCCTTGGTGGGCAACTAAAGGAATCATTTGTTGTTCCTCGGCTTGGGTTGGTGGTTGATACTTCTATTATTGGCACTGCTAGTGGTCGAGTTTCTACCCCTGAGGTTGTTAAGGTGGGGATGTGGTGTTGATGGTTGGGGAAAGGCCATGGACTCAAGCACTGGATTTTGAGGGCCTTCCCTTCTGTTCTCGGCATTGTTTCTCTACTAGGCATATGGCTACAAACTGTTCTCTTATGTGTCAAAAAGGTGTTTCTACGTGGTACAAGGATGCAAATGAGGATCATTCGACCATTCGTGCTTTTGATTCTCTCTCTGATTCTTCCTTTAAGAAATCCTCACATGCTGATGAAGAAGAAACTCCTGCTGTAAATCTGGATGAAGCCCCTGCTGTCAATTTGGTTCATGCTTCTTCTGCTACTAATCTGGGTCATGCTCCTGTTGCAACACTTTGTGTTGTCCCTGCTACTACTGGGACACCCCCCTCAGATCTTGTGGACCATTCCTCTCCTTTTGCTTTTGCTCCTGCTTAGCCCCAAGCTTCTACTGCCATTATACAACTTTATCAACACTTTAGCCGCTATGTTAATAGCTGCCCTATCGGAGTTTCTTTCGTTGGGGACCCTAAGGATAGCATCACCTAGACAGTTGTCTGATGGCTCAAGAAGAATTATTCTACAAACTCTCGCTCTTCTTCACTTGCGATATGAGAGTGGCCTTCTCGCTGGAGGGTGTATAGCCTTTGTGCTAAGTGTTCTTTCTTTTTGTCCTTGACAACATCTGTTGTGTTGTTAGTACGTTGTAAATGGCTTGTAATTCTGCTTTTTTATGCCTTTGGGTTGTGGTTGTGTAAGGGTCAGCCCCCTTGTTAGGCTGTTTTAATTATCAAAAACATCATAATATCATAATCACATTTAATATACACTTGAATAATATTTTGTAAATCAATAAACTGACATATTAAATACACCATACATCTAAACTTGGAAACACCAAATAGCCAGCATGTCAAGGAACCACGTCTTGAGCATGTGATGATTCAACACGCCAAGAAGAGCAAGCACATAAGTCATAAAGAAATCAGTGAAGGTGAACCATCATTGTGCCATTCACAACAAGAAGCACAAGCACAAAGATGACCTATGCATCCCATGACTTATAGTCAGAGTAACAATACCGAGATCCACATGTCAAGGCTGCAAACAGGAAGAGCATTCATTTGTAAGGTGAATTTTTTTTCATGAATCATAACATTGTTTGAACAAGTTTTGGGTACAAGGCATTTTACAATTTTGAGTTAAAATCAATGAACTCTGTTTTGAAAACCATGGTTTGGAAATTTTTCTTTCCCAGCATTGTTTGAAGAAGTTTGTGGTAGGAAAATGCTTTTTCTGGATTTGAAATCAATCAATCAATTGTCTTTTAACTGATAATTCTTCTTGTCAATTGCCTTACATGTATTTATATTTCATAATGTCGCTACAATTTGGGGCATTTGAACCAAAATGATGCACACCTTATACTGTATTTTGTACTTGCACCTCATCATACTTGTGATGCTTGTAAATAGTGGTGTTTTCTTAGCCAATGAAGTAGAAAGCTTGAGTAGTCGAAGGGATTCAAATACCACTCCAAAATATATATTTGGAGACTGTACAAGGAAGACACATTAGAGATGGCGCCCTCTCTCCTAAATGAACTTAAGAAGGATCGCTGCTCTTTAGACATTGGAACCTCCACACTTCTAGTTTGCAGTTTTATCAAATCAGGCATGTTTGACAAGATCTGAGAGATTTTTGTTGGCATTGAAGAGATGATGGGTTTAACCAAGTCAATCCTCAATTTTATAATTCTGTTCTTGTCGGCCTGCTTTAAAAATCCCAGGTTAACAGTGGCCTTGTTATTTTAATACCATGCTGAAAGCCAATATCAATCCGTGTACCACTTTTCTCAAGCAGCTCTTGTAGGTCTGATAGAGGCAGACATGATGATAGAGTTAAGGAAAAGTATTTTGGAATAATAGGAAAACGGACTGCGATTTTGATGAGTGGACTTGCAATATCTGCATTCATGCTTTTGAAGTGGTTCAGAAATTGGGTCTTATTGAAGAACTATTTGGCAGCATGTTGTTGTGATAGCTCTTGTGGTGCTTAGTCAAGGCGATTTGCAGGTGATCTATCATAGTATGAACCTCACCTTTTGTTGCTTGCTGTATGGCTGATTAGAATTCAGCTGCATAACAGATTTCATACATTACATTTTTCATGATTTTATAACATTTGCAATTCCAAATTTCTACAATCAACTCAGCTTTTCCTCTCAGTTCATATTGCTGTTTCAATTTGGAAATCTATTTTTCAAAAATCTAGAATTTGTTTTCTAGGCTGTTGGGTTTCAGATTCATATTAATGTCAACTGTTTCACATGTATATTACATTCAGAAGTCTTAGATTTGAGTTCCCAGCAATTTCAGATTTCAGGTATTACATTGGTCGGTTTTTATAATATTGCAACTCCAAATTTCTACAGTCAACTCAGTTCACTTTCATTTCAGACTGCTTATTTCAATCCAGAGCTATATTTTCACAAAATCCTGATTTTGTTATCTTAGATGTTAGGTTTCAGATTTATACTAATTTAGGTTTCATCTTTAGATTTCTGTAGGGCAGTAATCAACAGAGGATCATAACCAAATAACTCTAAAGTACTAATCAAGATAAGCTATGAGAGTGGAGACGAAGGGGAGGATAAAATTAGTTAAATAACTTTAAGTAGTAATGATGATAAGCTAAGAGAAGGAGGCCTGAGGGTAGGCCAAAATACGGAGTTCTAGGAGAATCTATGCTAGGAATATACTGATGCTTCACATGCACAATAATCCTGAAGGAAACCAAGTTACATTAACAGCTGTAGCTACAATAGTAACTTCAGAAAACTCCAATATAAAGTGTGTAATATAGTTATGGTCTGACACAAACAAGCTAGCACAAATTTTAAAGAGAGCAATATGAAAGACATCAGGGATCCGGAATAAAAATAATGAAAACTGCAATAACTACGATGAATGTTTCCTGTTAAGTCAAGATGCAAAGCATCAAATTTCTACATGGCTTATCCTTTTTCTCAAAATAAGTTTGTTCACTTAACCCTTTGCAGTGGCCAGGTAAGTTGCAGTAAACACATCTTTGACAGGTGTAGAATGTTCACAAATGCATGCATTGCTGTTGAACACTCTAAATAGAAATATGTACACACATTGCTCTTCCTACGATCACAGAAAAACTTAGAATGAGTTTGGATAATCTGAATTACGAAAAATCACATAAGCACCTGCAAATACTAAAGTCTCAGCTCTGCATACATAGGGTCAATCCTTTAAAATATTATCCTTCAGCCTACAGCATGCCATGGTAGTGGAGGGGAACAAAAATGACAGTTGCAAGAGTCAAGAATGTGTTCAGTTGCATCAAGGTCTTATTTTCTCTCTCTCACATGCAAATTCACATGACAAACACACTTCAAAACATCTGTTCATTTGATTGTGACCAACTCATATTTGCTCGCTTCCTCTCACAGCTGCACTTTTGAAATGGGACGCCAATGGTTCTTCCAGCACGGAGAAACTTGACTACAATAGTGCACACTGTTAAGCAAGACATTGTGAAAGAAAAATCAATCTAGGACCTAGATAACAATTAAATAATGGATTACCGTTTTATTTATGATTGTAGAACTTGCCGTGTTCTCCTAAGCATGCAACGAGGTTCAACAAGGAATGCATCCAAAGCTCATTTTCTCTGAGCTCAGACATCAGACAATGGAAAACGCGGTTTAGTGCCAGAGCAATACAATACACATAGCCTACTACCAATGCAAACCGTTCTTGTAGCCATTGGCAGGGACAACAACTCCACTACAGCCTTTGCTTGTCTTATGTAAATCAGATTTACATAAATTATTAAAGGGATTATTGAAAGGCCCAGATAAATTCCTGTAATTTTTCAATCACCTGGAATGAGAAAATCTGGTAACCAAATATGAATGCAAGTCTTCACTAGTTTACTTGATCAACACAAAAATTATTTTAATTCTATGATCATAAATTACGCCAAATCCACCTGGGCATCTCTAAATTTGCATAAATAATTTGGTACTTATTATTTAGGCCCAAGTGACTAGACATCAAAACCAAGAAATACGACAAAGATAGGGTAAAAAGTTATCAACAGATACTCTCCTCACTGTATCCAAGTGTAGACGGCAAAACTGCCGCTAATAAAGAAATAATACTTTGTTAAGTCTTGTTAGTTTTTGGCACTGTAATTAGTTGTTCCTGAGAGGTTGTGTCAGTTGTTGTCGATGGTTGGCCTTATCCAACCGTCTGGCACTATTTATGTTTGGTTCAGGAACCAGTTCACATTATTATTGTACAAACCAAGGTTGCAAAACTCGCACTCGGCAAAAAATCGCCAAGGCCTGAAAAAAAAATTTCAAGAATAACTCGGCCAGTTTTTGAAAAAACTCGGGAACTTAAAAAACAGCTTAATCTTAATTAGAAATGCATTTCTTTTGCAAAATTCAATGAGAGGATGCATCCAATGAGTTTATTAATGAGAACACAAAAGAAACTAGTTGAGTTTAGATATATATAAACGCAAAGTGGGTACAAAATCGCATTCTCATGCGGGATGTTGATGGCTA
>MU225951.1:1222440-1243517 GCA_018584345.1 Thuja plicata | reverse complement strand
CCAAAGACCCAAGTAGGTCCACACAACTCTACCAAATCCCTCACACATGAAAATAAGTCCACAAAACTCCATCAAATCTCCCAAACATGCAGGATAGCCAACTACCCTGGGATGCTCCTGCATCAGTTCATGAGATAAATGCAAATATAAACCCTATAGAAGGATGAGCAAGAATATAGAAGTGTCTAAAATAATATGATTGTACAGATTTAAGCTAAGTTACCGGGTTCGCACCCGGACCCTCGAACCAGGTCTGGGATCACCTGTCAGTCTAGGCTGGGTCCAAGCAGGGTCCACGCCTAGCCCTGTGGGTCCGCCCGGGTCTGCACACCCACGGACCCGTGTGGACCCACAGGGCTAGGCGCAGACCCTGCCCAGACCTGGGCGGACCGAGCAAGGACCCGTGTGGACTCGTGAGAACCCACGACATCCAACTTATAAATTGGGCCCAAAAACATTAAAAAAACATTTTTTATTTTTTATTTTTTTGTTGTGCCCCTAAAATGGCCCATTATGAAGCCTCCAAACACACTTTTATTTCACATTTGCTCTCTCATTTCGCTCTCTCGATCTTGCTAGTTTGAAGTGAGGTGATTGTATTCGATTGTGGAGTGTTGAATACCTTCCACAAAGCAAATTTGAGTGTTCAAGGTATGCATTTCAACCATATTCTTTACTATTTTGATAGATTGTTTCAAGCTTTTGATCAGTTTTAAATTTTTTTCAAGTTTGTGAATAAGTTTTGAAGTATGTTTTTTTTTCTTTTTTTTTAATATGCCCAGTGCCCGCAGCGAATGGAGACTTCGTAATTTTTAATTTATATATTAATAAAAATTCTGGCTACGGCCTTTTACCGATCAAAAAAAAAAACTAGTCAAAGCTCAGTGGGTGGGGATGGATCTCAAAAATTTACAATTGATAAAAGGTCTCCTTTATGGAGACACACTACAAGAATTTTTCAACTTCCTGGAGGTGGGGATTTATTTGGAAATGTAATTTTTGCAACTCACAATGTAGAAGCTCCTACCACCGAGTCAAACTTCATTTTTTGGGCCCTAGGGGTAAAGGGATTAATATGTGTGAGGGCCCAAGGCCAGTTAAGAAGGGTTGTAACATGCACAAATAGGAGCATTCATAAAAGAACAAGAAGATGCTGACAAATTGGTCGCAAAAGGAAAACAAGGTGGTTATAGTTCTGGGAAAAAAAAAACAATAACTCCACGCTCTCAACCAGCTTCTAGACATCCCTTCTTGCCTATGCCTTCTACAGAGGATGAAGATGTAGAAGAACAACCACAAATCACCATCCACAAGAGAGGTCCATTACAGAAGGCATTTAAAAATGAGGGAAGAGATATTGCTGATGAGAAATTTGCATGTTGTCTCTTTGCGAATGGTCTTCCATTCAAATTGTTAAGATCACCATATTGGAGGGAGATGGTGATAGCAATAAATAATGCACCTTATGGTTACATAGGTCTTGAATTTGAAAAGGTGCGCACCACCTTATTGCACAATGAGAGAAAATCTATAAAGACTCAATTAAAACGAATTAGAGATTCTTGGATTCAAACAGGTACGTCTATTGTTTCGGATGCATGGAAAGATTACAAAAATCGTCCATTGATCAATGTTATTGTTGTCCCCCAAGGAGGCAATGTTTTTGAGGGCGGTTGACTGTGAAGGGGAAGTGAAAGATGCAAAGTTCATTTCCAAGATTCTCATTGATGCCATAGAGGCAGTGGGTTATGATAATGTTGTCCAAGTAATTACGGACAATGAAAAAGTTTGCAGGGCTGCAAGTGCTTTGGTAGAGGCTAGATATGAACACATCTTTTGGACACCATGCACCGTACACTCGCTCAATTTGGTGATGCAAGCAATTAGCACCCAAATATAATGGGTGAAAGAAATATATGAGGGTGAGGAGATTCAAACGTATGTGACAAACCACCATATGTCACGAGCAATTTTTAGAAGCTTTTCGAAATTGGAATTATTGAAGATAAATTTTAAAATTTAGTTTCATTTATCATTTTATCTCATGTTTTACATAATTGAATATAATATTTTTTGTGTTGTTTACATATTTTAAATGTGTTATTGACTTACTATTAACATGTTCTTATGTGGCTGAAACCCGGTTTGCATCTCACACAATCGTTATGAGACAACTTGTGAAAGTGAAAGAGGCATTGCCGCAAATGGTTATTAGCAACCAATGGGTATCTGGAAGCAATCAAATAAAGTGAGGGGCCAAAAGGTGAAGGCATTGATATTGGATGATTATTGGTGGGCTCATGTGGATTATGTATTGGAATTCACCGAACCGAACCTATCATGTATATGCTTCATTTTGCTTACACATATCAACCATGCTTGGGGGATGTGTATGATAGCATGGACACAATTTGGAGAAAATGAAATTGGTAAGCTATAAATTTATAATACATTCCTCTATCCTTGTTTATTGAGAGACATCATTTGATATCCCAGGTAATACAAAGGAGAGAATGATCCTAAAGAAGCCTTTTACAAAAAGGTGGAAGCAATTGTTCTTCTTCGTTGGAACAAGATGACCACACCATTGCACCACCTAGCATATGCTCTATCTCCCAGGTACTGTAGCGCAAAAGTACTTGCTATTGTAGGTAGAGTGCCACCATATAGAGATTCTGAAGTTGTGAATGGGCAGAAGAGGGCATTTAGTAGACTCTTCAGTGATCCAGAGGTAGGGGCAAGTGTAAAGGAAGAATTTGGATTTTTTGTCTCTAGAAAAGATCTTTCCCCTTGTGTTGTCAATGACCAAAGAAAAAGGGATACTATTAGAAGGTGGTACGACCATGGTCAAGATTTTATGCACCTCCAACCAATTGCAATTAAGATCCTCTCACAAGTAAGTTTAAAAAAAAAAAATTCTTTTTTTCTAGGAAGTCAAGTTCCTCTAGACTGGGCGCCAAACCAGGCCAAGTTCGAATTGGTCTGGGTTTGATCCGTCTGTGGGTCCGGACAGGGTCTGATCCACAGTGACCAAGTTCGAACCAGCGAATAGGCCGTTTGGACCCGGGCGAACCAGCCGGAAAATGGCGAACTGCGGATAATTTTGCCGAACTCGGGCCCGCGGACGGAGTTTAAGACTTTTTTTTGTATAATTTATAAATTTTTGACATCCACAACCTTAAAAAGTGGATTTGAAAGGCTTATGTTGACTTCTCACTCTCATTTGTGGTGAGCAAATAGGTTATTTTGTCTTGAGCAAGAGGAAATAGGTGGTGCAAGGAGGAGTTGGAAGATTAATTTGTGGACCTTCTTCAAGTGTTTGTGTCTCATTTCTACTCCTTTGCAAGCTTACAATGAATGGAAGAGGTAAGTTCTTATTCCATTTACTTTTTGTTTTTGTTTAAGCATTTTTTTTTCATTTCTCTTTCATTGTCCATAAGATCTACCAATTTTTTTCCAGAATTTTTCATTCTCTTGTTTTTATATTGAATATGTATACAATTTCTTGCAATAGGAAAAGGAACTACAATGGCATCTACCTCTTCCTCAGTAGGCAATATTGAACAAAGAGTAGAGCACCCTTCTGATTCTCCTTGGGGGAAGTATGTGGATATTGTATGACCCCTTCCAGGAGGTGGTGCATTCCGTTGGAAATGTCGGGGTTGTGATGTAGAAAGGAATAGTTCATATTTCCGTGTGGTAGGCCATTTGTGTGGATACTCTGGAAGAGGAGTCAAGAAATGCCCTGGAAAAAAAGGTGCACCTATACCAAATGCAATAATATTAAAATATATTGCAGAGCATGTGGCAGCAGAAGAGAGAGAAAAACCTAGTAGACAAATTACAGCCACTGATAGTAAAAGTAAAAAAAAAAAGCAAAGGGAATGCAACCCCCCTCTAAAGATGTTGTGATAAAAGATCACCCCTTTTATACTACCTCAGCTGCCCTTGATACTAAAAGTGAAGCACCCGTTACACACAAAAGAAAGGGACCTCTAGAAACTGCATTTCAAAATCCGAGTAGAGAAATTGCCGACATTGATGTGGCAAGATGCTTGTATGCAAATGTGCTTCCTTTTAGTGTTGTTCGCTCTCCATATTGGAAGAAGATGTTGAAAAGTGCCAATGAAGCTCCAAGAGGGTGTAAGGGCCCCAGTTATGAGAGAGTACGGATCACCTTGTTGGATCAATAGGTCAAGGGAATTGATGATCAATTGAAGCCCATAAGGGATTCATGGATTGAGATAGGGGTATCAATTGTTTCAGATGGGTGGAAGATGCTAGAAATCGTCCCTTGATCAATGTCTTAGCGGTGTCCCCTAAAGGGGCAATGTTTTTGAAATCCGTGGATTGTGAGGGGCAAGTAAAAGATGGGCCATTTATTGCTAATATTCTCATATCTGCCATTGATCAAGTGGGTGCTAGAAACGTTGTCCAAGTCATAATGGACAACGCAAAGAATTGTAGAGCTGCTGGTTTGTTGGTTGAAGAGCGCTATCAACATATATTTTGGACACCTTGTGCGGTCCATTCACTCAATCTTATGCTAAAAAAGATTGGGAACACAATTGGGTGGTTCAAAGAGATGTATGCAGAAGCTGAGGACATCCAGATGTTCATCACAAACCACCATATGACTCAGGGAATATTCAGAATGTTCTCACGTTTGGAGCTACTGAAGGTAAGTGAACTTGAAATCAAGTTAGTAATTTAATTT
This sequence comes from Thuja plicata, assembly GCA_018584345.1. Lineage (NCBI taxonomy): Eukaryota > Viridiplantae > Streptophyta > Pinopsida > Cupressales > Cupressaceae > Thuja > Thuja plicata. Next base: position 1,238,800 of record MU225951.1, on the reverse strand, counting down.
TAAAAAAAAATTAGTATCTTACAATTTCTGATTTTCATATTTTGATTGTGTAATGTGTATTTTGTTTTAAAGTATGTATCTAATAATTGTATTTTTCTGGTTCTAATTTATGTTGCAGGTTGCTGAGACTCGTTTCGCACCAAATTTAATCGTCTTGAGACGGCTTGTGCAAGTGAAAGAGGCACTTTGCAATATGGTAATCAGCAACAATTGGGCTATATGGAGGCAAAGCAATAGTGAGAGGGCAACCAAAATAAAGCAAAGGATATTGGATGACTCATGGTGGGAACGTGTGGAATATCTCATTAAGTTCACCGAGCCCATTATGAGCGTGCTTAGGTACACTGACTTGGATAGCCCTTGCCTTGGAGAGAACTATGATGACATAGACTCAATGCTTGAGAAGATCAAGCAAATTGTAAATGAAAAAGAGCAAGATCCCAAGAGACCTTCAAACAATTGCAAGCAATTGTTGTAGAATGATGGAACAAAATGACCACTCCTCTACATTTGCTTGCCTATGTGTTGTTGCATATAGCCATGATCAGATAAATCTATATTATAAATACTAAAGCATATAATGATCAGATTAAGAGACATATGTATATATATATCAATATATATATAATGATAATAATTATTATTATTATATATTTATTAATATATATAAGATTATTATTATTATTCTCCTTATGATCAAAACCTGATAACTAATTAAAGCGGTATCACCCGATAACATTAGTATTATATTATAATTATGTTTGGGTCGGTATTAAACCGATGACTTTGGTATTTATGTTGAATCAGTGTCAAACCGATCGGTATCGTATTAGTCGATATCATTAATATGAATCGGTGTCAATGTTAATATCCATAGAGTACGATGGTTGGTCACGCCTCAAGGGGTCTCGTCAATCATAGACATGACCCATCATGATTACACTAAGATATATATGCCAGTCGATCTATTCTATACTCGCACCGAAATCAATTAGTGTGAAGTATATTGAACAACGATCACTTTAAGTTTGAGAAATCATATCAGAATTACAATTCATACATATAGTTCTTCTCCTCAAATCAATAACATTAATATTGATATATATATATATATATATATCAAGATTATAAATATATATAAGATTAATTGAAATATGAATAATAAGTTTGCCTTGATTTAACATGGTATCAGAGCACTGGTAAAGGAAGATCCAAGAAGCTCTCAAACTTGAGAAGTTCAATATCAATTATAATACATCACATTTCCATCGCAAGCGCTATCAGATTTGAGGATAGACTTGCAGGAGGAAACAATTTCTCATCATGGAAATTCAGAATTAAAATGATTTTGAGAGAAAATGAAGTCGAGTCATTCATAAAAGAGGAGAAAGAAGAGCCAGAGAATGATCCCGAGAAATCTACTTGGATTGAAGGAAATGAAAAGGCTATGAAGATCATAGTTGATGGTGTTAGAGACCATATAGTGCCAATCCTGACAAAATATGAGACTGCCTATCATATGTTTAAATCACTCGAAAGAACGTATGAGATAAACAATGCTCGTAGAACCCTAGCCCTAAAGAGGGAAATTAATCATATAAGTATGAATAAAGGAGAATCCATCAATGCATACTTTATGAGAATTTCCACTCTAAGGGATGAATTAGCGGTACTTGGATATGCAATTCAGAGCAAAGAAATGACACTCATTGCACTAGATGGCCTACAAAACACTTGGGAGACTTTTGTTCAAGGCATTAGTGCAAGGTCCAAATTTCCAAACTTTGATCGACTAAGGTCTGATTGTCTTCAGGAAGAGTCAAGACAAAACAAGAAAGGGATCAAACAAAAGAACATTGATGAGGATCTTCAAGTGTTAAATGTAAATTCTCACAAGAAAGGCAAGAAGAAACACTTTAAGAAGAGGAAGGACCATCATGAAAAGGGTTCGTCTAAGAAAGATACTTCTCACATTCAATGTTTTAGATGTGATCAATATGGGCATTATGCAGCTAGATGTCCAAATAGAATCAAACAACTAGCTACATTTGACAAAGTGAAAAGAAATAAAAAGGAGCATGATTCAGAGAAACACGTATTCTACTTTGTTCTCTCTAATCAAGTATCCAACAAATCTAATACTTGGATCATAGACAGTGGATCATCAAGACACATCACTAGATATAGAGAGCTATTGGACTCTATGATAGAAGAAATTGATGAAGATGTAACCATTGGAGACGACTCTAGTCATCCAGTAAAAGGTGTTGGGACCTGCACCATTAAGTTGAAATCAGGCATGTCTATTCAACTCACCGGAGTTCTTTTCATTCCTGGCATCAAGAGGAACCTAGTCTCCATATCTGCACTTGAGGATAATGGGTATAGAGTTACCTTTATGGATAGCAAGGTGTTGGTGTGGCCAAAGAATTCTTCTATCAAGAAAGCTATAACCATAGGGCATAGAAAAGGCTACTTGTATGAAGTATGTACTGAACCTAATCTTGCTCTAATTCATGAAATTGCAGACTCTAATGAGATATGGCATAGAAGATTAGGACATTTAAACTTTCGTGCCTTATCTTCCATGGAGAAATTAGTCACTGGCTTCCCTAAGTTAAAGCAATATCATTCAGGTACATGTAAGGGGTCTGCCCTAGGCAAAAATACTAAGAGTTCTTTTCAAAGTAGTTCTAGTAAAACGAGTAATGTCTTAGAACTAATTCACTCTGACCTATGTGGACCCATGTCTGTACCTTCTGTTGGAGGGTTTCTATATTATGTAATATTTGTTGATGACTTCTTCAAAAAAACCTAGATCTACTTTCTCAAGTGTAAAGAATCAGAAGAGATCCTTAGGAAATTTAAGGAATTCAAATCCTTCTCTAAAAACTCCTCTGGGAAGAAAATAAAAACCCTAAGAACTGATAATGGGAGGGAATACACCTTTGATATTTTTAGAGAATTTTTCAAAGAAGTTGGGATTAAGAGGGAGTTCACTGTTCCTTACAATCCTCAACAAAACGGGGTTGCTGAGAGGAAAAAATAGAACTATTGTAGAAGCAGCTGAAGCCATGCTCCTTGATCAAAATTTAGAAACCTATCTTTGGGCAGAAGCCTCCAACACTATTGTATACATACAAAATAGATGTCCTCGCTCCCGTGTTGAAGACAAAACTCCTGAAGAAGTTTTCACAGGTATAAAGCCAAATATCACTCACTTAAGGACATTCGGATGTCCTTTTATTTTCATTTACCTAAAGAGAAAAGAACAAAACTAGAACGTTATGGAAGAAAAGGAATCTTTGCTGGGTGTAGTGAAACTTCTAAAGCCTATAGAGTATTTGTACCTGGACATAGCAATATTGAACTCAGTAGAGATATAATATTTGAGGAAGACCTAGCTTTTAAAAGGGCTAGAAACTCTATTGAGTCAGAAAGTAATACTCCACCTTCAAACCCACAAGAGGATCCTGCTCAGCTTCAGAGGGAGTATTCTGAAGAGGATGAAAATGAAGTACAAAACTCACCTCAAGAGAACATTAAGAAAAGACCACTTTGGGCCACCAAAACAATGGAAGAAGCAAAGAACTACGCAGCTCCTTCAGGGACCTTTAGAGAAAGTAAAAGACCCCGAAGATGTTCCAGCTATGTGGCTTTAATGAATGATATCTCTAAGTCTGAACCTTCCAATACATCAGAAGCCCTCAAACATCAAGTATGGAAGGATGCCATGACAAAAGAATACCAGTCTATCTTACAAAATGATGTTTGGGAAATTGTTTCAAGACCTAAAGAAAAATCTATTGTTTCATCCAAGTGGCTATTTAAAATCAAGTATGTTGCAGATAGTAGTATAGAGAAACATAAAGCCAGATTTGTTGCCAAAGGCTTCTCACAAAAAGAAGGAATTGATTATGAGGAAACATTTGCACCTGTTGCCAGATATACCTCAGTCTGAGTAGTTCTAGCCATCGCAACAACCAAAGGATGGAAAGTTCATAAGATGGATGTAAAGACTCCATTCTTAAATGGAAAAGTAGAGGGAGAAGTCTACTTAAAGAAACCAGAAGGATTTGAGATTCACACTGCAAAATCTCATGTGTGCAGATTGAAGAAAGCTCTTTATGGACTTAAACAAGCCCCCACGGCATGGTATGAAAGAATCGATAGCTATCTCATGGAATTGGGGTTCTCTAAGAATGATGCAAATCCAAATCTATCCTTCAAGCAAAGCATAGGTGATATGTTAATATTAATCTTGTATGTTGATGATCTATTGATTACAAGTGAAGATCACCTTATTGATCAATGTAAGAAAGATCTTGCTAAAGAGTATGAAATGAAGGATTTAGGCCTTCTACATTACTTCCTTGGATTGGAAGTTTGGCAGAACTCAGACAACATTGTGCTTAATCAAGGAAAGTATGCCTTGGACATATTGAAGAGATTTGGAATGATAAATTGCACTCATGTCTTCTCCCATATAAACAAACCTTTATAAACTGAAGGAGGCAGCAGCAAATTCTTCGTTTGCAAATCCTACCCTCTACAGGCAGATAATTGGATCTTTGATGTACCTGTTTAATACTAGACCGGATATCTAATATGCAGTAAATGCTTTGAGTCAGTTTATGTGTGAGCCTAAGGAGATACATCTTATGGTTGTGAAGCATATTATGAGATACCTTCAAGGTACTCTAAATTATGGACTCAAATATGAGAAAGTCAACTTGAATCTACATGGATTCACAGATTCTGATTGGGCTGGAAGTGTAACTAATAGAAAAAGCACCTTAGGTTGTTGCTTCAGTTTGGGATCCTCCATGATATATTGGATGTGCAGGAAACAATCTTCAGTGGCTCAGAGTTCTACAGAGGCCGAATACATTGCAGCCTCTATGGAAGAAAGAGAAGCAGTATGGCTCAAGAAACTGCTTGTGGGATTATTCGGTGAGCCCCTGAAACCTACAGTTATCCATTGTGATAATTAGAGTTGTATAAAACTCTCTGTGAATCCAGTATTTCAGAATAGATCCAAGCATATAGAGATTTTTTATCATTATGTGAGAGACATGGTGGATAGGAATGTGATTCACTTGGAATATATGAGTACATGAGATCACACAGCAGATATACTCACCAAGCCACTTGCCAGAATAAAAGTTGAACACTTCAGGAAAGGTCTTGGTATGATTGAATTTTAATTTGCATTGTAATCTTTACTGATATATGTAAATAAGATGTTTAATGTGCAAACTTCTTTTGTTATATGTGTTGATATATGACTTTATGGGCTCTTCCCCCTGTGTTCATCTCTAAAAGGTCACGATCTTTTGGAAATGAACACTAGTATTCAAATATTATAAGATGACGATCTTGTAATATTGATATCATGTTGACTTGATTTCATTCATGGATGTGCCATGATCTGCTATGGTAGACATTATGTGACGTAATGTCAGTGCACATATCATAGCTAGGATGTATAAGGAGAATGTGATATTCTCGAGCATATCATCCTTTAAGTACCACGAGTTATGTGATACTTATCATCACGTGTTATGTGATGTTTGTCTTCACGAGATATGTGAGACCTCTTATCACGAGTTATGTGATATAGCTTAAGTACCAAGAGTTATGTGATACTTATCATAATGTGTTATGTGATGTTTGTCTTCACGAGATATTTGAGACCTCTTATCACGAGAAATGTGATATATATCTATGATTTATCTTCCTTAGCTAAGAGGGAGTGTTGTTGCATATAGCCATGATCGGATAAATCTAAATTATTAATACTAAAGCATATAATGATCAGATTAAGAGACATATGTATATATATCAATATATATATAATGATAATAATTATTATTATCATTATATGTATATATTAATATATATAAGATTATTATTATTATTCTCCTTATAATCAAAATCCGATAACTAATTGAATCGGTATCACCCGATAACATTAGTATCATATTATAATTATGTTTGGATCAGTATTAAACCGATGACTTTGGTATTTATGTTGAATCGGTATCAAACCGATCGGTATCATATTAGTCGATATCATTAATATGAATCGGTGTCAATGTTAATATTCGTAGAGTACGACAGTTGGTCACGCCTATGATAGGCGTGACTCCTCAAGGAGTCACGTCTATCATAGACGTGACCCATCATGATTACACTAAGATATATATGCTGATCGATCTGTTCTATACTCACACCGAAATCAATTAGTGTGAAGTATATTGAACAGCAATCACTTTCAGTTTGAGAAATCATATCAGAATTACAATTCATACATATAGTTCTTCTCCTCAAATCAATAACATTAATATTGTTAGTATAAACATTTACATATATATATAAATCAGCATTATATATATATAAAAGATTAATTGAAATTTGAATAATAAGTTTGCCTTGATTTAACACTATGCATTGACGCCCAAATACTATAGCACTCAATTTACTGATCAACCAGGAAGGTTGCCACCCTATAGAGATGTAGAAGTGTCTGATGGGTACAAGGCATCATTTAAAAGACTCTTTCCTGATGATGATATGCGAGATGTGATTACGGATGAGTTCATAGATTTTGTGAATGCAAGAGATCTAAGTAATGATGCTCTTTGTCATCGGTTTAGGAAGGATGCTCATAGTTGGTGGTACTTCCATGGCCAAAGATTCCAAATGTTGCAGCCCCTTGCATTCAAAATTATATCACAAGTAAGTTTTATAATTAGTTTACTTTATCTTCATGACTAGCAAGTAATTTTTATTTTATAAGATTAATAATTTTATTTTAATTGTTTACTTTGTCTTGTCTTCATAGGTTGCTAGTTCATCTGCAGCAGAAAGAAATTGGAGCACAAATTCGTTCATCCACTCAGTAAAGCGCAATAGGTTCCAATCAAAACAAGCAGAGAACTTGGTATTTGTGCATTGCAACTTGCGTCTCGTCTCACACAAGAGTAAAGAATACAATGAAAGGTAGACAAAGAGGTGGGATATAAATGTAGAGTTTGCGGACTTCTATGCTTCCACTTCTCGGCTTGCACTTGATGAATGTGAAGATTTTGACGCCAATGCTATTATTGGTGCAGCTGATCCCATTGGCCTTAGCTCTATTTGTGACTCAACTAATGCCAATGAAGAAGAAGAAGAAGATGATGAAGAAGAATAGAATATCAATAAATTTTTAATCCATTAGGTGAACTTCAAACAATGACACTTGAGTCTTGAATTGATGTTATGATTTAATTTTAATGTTTTGAATCTTTGAAGTTGAACTTAAACTTGAAGTATATGATGGTATGATCATGATTCTGATTCGTGATGCTATGATTACAAGTGTTTTTGTTGTTTAAATGTTTTTATAATACTATGTGACATTCTAATCTTAACTCGTGCTTCTAGGCTGCATAAATATGTATATATATATATATATATATAATTTTTACATGTTTTTGTAAAAACAAACCCGAGCCCAAACCCCTTTTCAAAATTTTTCCGTACCGGCGAACCGGTCCTTCATTCTCGAACTTGAACCCGAACCCGAACCGGCATCCTAGTTTGTTTTCGGCCACTTGCATGTAGAATTTAACACTCAACATTCTTGAGTTTATCTTGTATTTTTTATTCTTAATTTTGTTGGTTTTCTCTCCAAGTTGCAAGCTCTTTTGCTGTTGAGCGGAATTGGAGTACATACTCCTTTATCCACTCAGTGAAGCATAACCGGTTGGCTGCAAAAAAAGCTGAAGACTTGGTGTATATTCACAGCAATTTGCACCTCTTGGCAAGTAAGGATCCAAAATAAAAGAAGGGGGTAGAGAAGCTTTGGGATGTACCATCCGAGTCTGCTGACTTGGATGCAGCCATTCAGGATCTTGCTAGTCACTATGGTCGATGTGGATGATGTTGATGACATAGCACTTGGTGCATCTAGTGCTAGTGGAACCGGTTTGGGTTCTAATGATGATGAGGATCTACTTGCAGCTGCTGAAAATGCCATAGATCATGATTATTTTGATAATCCATTTGATGATTGATGAACACTTTGATGATTGATTAATATTAAACATTAAATCATAATGAACTACATTTTCACTTTGTAATTCAGTAATTCAATGTAATGGTTTTCATTAGAATCGTGTATTAATGTTTATCTTTGGCATTTGGCATTGATCAATGATCAAGCATCATATTATGATATGATTTATCATTTAGTTTTACAATTTTGTATATTTCTCTTATTTATATATATATATATACACACACGTACCCATACGTACCATAATGGAAAAAAAAACTCACGTACCCACGTACGAGGTTCTCGTATCCGAACCCGTCACTGAACCCGAACCAGTAACTTAGGATTTAAGAGAGGCATTTAGAAGAACATGAGTATTTCTTCAACGGACAGCTCATAAATAATTTTTGGTGTAGTTAAACTTAAGGAAGGCTTGACACCTTGAGTTAACTAGAACCAAAAATGGAATCATTGTAATAATGGGAGCTAAATTCTTTTTATGAACTTCTTCAAGTTAAACATGCTGTTTGGTTCTTGAAGTGTTCAATTTTGAACAGAATTCAGTAAGAGAATTCAGAAATAATTCCTATATTTCCTATGGTTCTAAAGAAGACAATATCTCAATGTAGCTGTGTGTATTGAACTGCATGGAGTTTTATTAATTGAAGTCTAGGGTTCATGAAATAGAGGCAACTCAACCCTACAGCCGAATGAGCAAATTTGGAATGCTCTATTAGGCTGAAATGTAATTCAAAACATCAGTATACCATGCTGTTATGAAATTAGTGAGTCAAATTCATGAACAAAGATCTTACTTTATAAAACCAATATGAAATGGAAATTTGAAACACTTCAGATATTTCATTGACTACTCCAAGTTCATGTAGTTTGAAAACTCGGGAAATGTATTACTTTTCCATTGGTTTGAACCAGTCCACTTTTGACTGTGTTATGACAGCTCTGTATAAATATTCTAAATAAAAACAAAACCGTTACCAGTATAAACGGAAAACATTAAATGAGAGGAATGAGGTATTATGTCTCTATTCAAAAAAAAATCAGTAACTTAACATGGATGGGTAGAGGGCTGTGTAACACGAATTAAGAATGGAATAATTGTTAATGTTTGTAGCTGCAGGGGATATTATTCTTACCTACGATGGATCTGTTGTCTTCAGATTCTTGGTATTTCTTCTAAATGTGAAGTGTCATTCTTTGGTTATTATTTCCGCCCAGCAGAGAACTTTTATGGACTTCCTTGCGTGATCGATTCTTCCTTATCGTCGGGTTTCTCCTTTATTCATTTTCTGTCGACCGATGGGTATATGGTGACATGGCACCGTAACTATTATTACCTGGCAATGTTTTTCTTTCATATGTTGAGTTTTGTCGGGTTGTGTATTAAAGATTTCCGTCGTTTGTGTTATTAATCTTCGTAATTACCATGCGAATATGGTCGGTGCTTGTAACTGTCGACACTTTTCATTCCTCGTGCGCCTCTTCAGCTACCAGGTGAACTCCTTGGTCATTCGCAAGAAAACAAAGAGGACGTGCGTGTGTTAATGGCAGTTGGTTTTCATCGAGTCTATATAGAAATATCATTTTTGCACAGAATTTTTTGTGTACTTGTGAGAGCTCATTGATTGTTTTGTGTATTCGATCTGAATATGATCGGTTTATATATATCTTGTCATACTGCTCAGTGCAGTGAGGACTAGTGAGATATTCACATCAATTTTGTGTATTTAGTTTATTTTGTTGGCCCTGCTCAATCTGTGTGTATAAGGCTTATTGATTGAAAGTTTTGATATCTTCAATCATAAGCGAGAAATTTATGTATTGGTTTTGATAACTCAATAAAAGTATCAATTTCGAGTGTGGTTGGGTTTTTTCCCTCGAGTGGGAGGGTTTTCCCAAGGTAAATCTCTGTCTCAGGAGTTTATATGTTTTGATTTTCCTGTTATTTATTTATGCTATTCTGGTTCTTGAAAATTTAACATGGTATCAGAGCAGGTCTAAGGAAACGATCTGAACCAAAATAGAACAATTGGATTCTAGAAGAATCGTAATGTCGAATGGGAGTCAAATACGTTGTTCAAAATGAGGGATTCATATGAGAACGTGTAGCTGAAGAGCCTTGGAGGGTAGAATCTCTGATGAAGCCTCTTACCTGGATGGGGAGGATGATGTCATGTTCGTCTATACTTACATGTTTGGCATTCATGTCTATGAGGATAGCATGTGTACTGGTGTTCAAATTTTTCATTCTCTGCCTTCACTATAATTGTGTGATGGAAAAAGATCTATTGGTGGATTGTGAGAAAATTTAGGCAATAAAGAGATAAGTATTTGAATATTGATCATGAATTTTATGTAGTTAATTCATGCTATAATATTGAGATTAGTGAATCTTATATGCTTTTAGCATTGATCTATATATTTTCTCTTCATGAATAGTTTGATTCTATGAACTATTGCTAATCTCTATAAAAATGCTTCCAGGACGGATCAAGAAGCAACGGGATGATGAGAGATTACATGCAAAGTCATGCAGGCTATAGAAATGAACATAGGAACGATGCTTGCAGCCATGGGACTGAATTGGTGGCACATAACTTCATTTAAGAGAAAGAACCTATTCAGATTGTCATTGCAATTAGTTTCTTCGAAGAGGAAGAAATGAATTTCAAAGGGAGACTATTCAGCTGCAAAAATCAGATTCAGAGGGAGCTTGAATGGAAGATGTAGAATACCAAGTCCTTTGTAGAGGATCAGATCAACAAGCTTGTGTAGCAGTGTGACTGCAAAAGCTCATTGTTGGACAAACATTTGAGCCAATTTCCTCGTATTGTGATAATCAAAGTCATGAGAATGCTCCCCCTGTTGAGAGGGAATCTCAGCTAAGAGGGAGTCTCAGCATTCAGCTGATATTTTATGTGTTTTAATGAGTTCTTCTCTAAGAGGGAGAAGTTTGAGGTGCAATCCCTTGTTAATGCATTCTTCTTTATGAAAGAAGTTTGAGGTGAAAGCCCTTGTTCCACCCTCTGGGAGTAGTATGGTGGTTCCACCCTCTGGGAATAGCCATGGTGGATGTCATGTGAGAGAATCCATGACTTAGTTTTCTGTTCTTTCACCCTCTGAGAGTAGTCATGGTCATTGTCATATTGAGATGACAATATCACGTTGAGAGAATCTGTGATAAAGTTTTGTTGTTGACACATATGGGTGTAGCCATTATGTTTGTTATGTTGAGAGACACCATGACATAAAAATCTGCAAATGATTTTCCTTTGCTAAGAGAGAGTGTTAATGTTTTATAGCTGCAGGAGAAATCATCTCTACCTGCAATTGTATCATCTCTACCTGTGATGGTTTCTTCTATGCTCGTTGGCTAAAAGATATCCTTCTTCAGTTATGTTAATTATTGAAGAATCATCCGCGTCGAATGGAGAGTCGCCGTTTGGAGAGGTGAAGACTCTCCCGAGCCAAGAATGGACAGTTACGAATTTGAAGAGTCACACGGGTTCACATGAAGAGTCCAGCAATTGGACTATGAAAAGCATTTGTAGAACCTTCTGAGTGATATACCAAGAGTCTCCCGTGTGAAAGATAACACTTCTTGTTGTTACGGCAATCTATATATATATATATATATTTGTTGTGTATCTTCTATAGTGAGCATGATAGAGGATACCATGTTTGACGAGATCCTACATGAAGAAATGCAAGATGTTCCTAAAGAAAAATCTATATGCAACTCCTTGGGAGAACAAGATGAAGAACACTTTGGGTTGATACTACAATTGGACATTGTGTTTGAGCAACTTGAAGAGATATTTGAAGGAGAGATTATCACGAAATCTTTAATCTTTGAGGATGCACTTAGCGATGCTCACAAGGATGCGTGGTTCATATGGTATAAGGACAAGCCACTTGAAGCAGGTATTCCAAGGCCTTGATCTCGCGACTGATCTTGCCTTGATCACTCACGAGTTTGATGTTGATGCTGGTGGGATGGACCATCACCAACTTCGACCTCCTGCAGTTGTGGAGAATTTGCAGGTTCCATTTAAATTTGAATCAAGCCAGGTTGTTTCTTTCCCTGCTCTTAATGTTCAAAGTTATGAAAGTTGTTATTTTGATTATGGAAATTTTGGAAAGAAAGCTTGTTTGTGGATTGATCATGGACCCAACGAATTGCCTCAATTGTTGATCTTGCATAATAATTTTCTTGAGCTTGAGTTTGAGGTGACTAATTTTTTTCGGAGTACAAGGATAAGCCTGCGAGATTGAGAACTGTCACCCAAGCCTTGTTGCTCTTGAAAATCCTGAGAAACCATATTAGATCAAGTGTATATATCGGTCTAGTCGGTGTCGTCCCTTTAGAGTCCTATACATAGTTAGAGTAGGTTTGTCTTGGACCATTTGGTTCAAGAAGGTTAGAGTAGGTTTCCCTTTCTGTCTATCAGTTTAGTTGTCTTACCGGATAGTAATTTGCCTTGAGTCAGTTGACTTGAAGTTTGTTTGAGAGGCTTAGTTGATTAGTTTGCCTTAGTGAGTCAATTTGTAGGTTTGCCTTACGTCGTTTGACCCAAGTAGTCTGCTTTAGTCTAGGTGTTTGCTTTGGTTGGTTTAGTTTAGAGGGATCCAAATTTGTGAGAAAGGCAATGATCATACAACACACTCCGGTGTTCTCCCAGTAGTTTTGTTTGGTTTATTTCTTGGATACCTCTTTGTGGGGTTCCCTTGAATTGGAGATTGGGTTCCTAATAGCTTTATCCTGCGAAAAGGATTTGTCCTAAATTTGGATTGGGTCATGGTTGTGTTTTGAGTATCCGAGTCTTTCGATTACAACATTTAACTCACACTTAATTTCTCCGAGTTCTTTGGTAGTTTCAAAGTGAAGTTGGATTTAGTGAAAATCATACACCTGCTCCAGCGCCACTGTGATCTTCCAAACCCTCTGCGGGCTACATTGCCTACAAGCCAAACAAAAGATGGAAAAGTGAAAAGGAAAGAAATATCAAAAGAGAAAAAATGCAAAATTGAAAATCAAAAGATGAAAATGAGAAAAGAAAAGCAAAATTGGGTCAGGGTGTGCAGGCATCTCTACCGGTGCTATAAAAGAAAACACTAAAGGTAGAATCATTCTTGTGGTGGGCCACAACGATAACCTCGTCGGGGCTATGGATGCCTGACTGGCAGCGAGGCTCTGTCCAAGATGCTTTTGGAGTAAGGATATCAAACTAGCGAAGTCCAATGGATTTAAGAACCTTTCTAGGTTCTTCGAGCGGGGAATAAAGCACTTGCACGCACATGGGTAACTAGAGATTTAGATTCTTAGCTCAATTCATGGTTCCTCCCATTTTGAGTACAATTCCTAGTCATTGGATAGGTGAAAAGGGGATAAACCAAAGGTTCTTGATTCTAAGTAAGTTCTATTCTTGAAATGTTCAAGAACATTTCTTTGGGTGGGTGCTAGATGTTGTGTGGTTTTCACACCATCGCCCCATTGCAAATACAGACCCCCTCTTTTGCCAGCAGGTTGGGGCAGGAGAGCAGTTTGGCAGCAATTTCCAAGTTGGGTGGCATTCGTTGAAAATCTTGAAAAATTACCTGAGTATCAAGGTGGGAGTACAACTTTGCTAAACTTGGCTAAGTGTCGAAAGGGAAAATTTGGAAAATTTGACAAAGTCTGGGAAATAGGAATAAAATTGAAGTTGGGATAGAAAGAGTTTGAGCTGAGCCCATTTTGTGGTTCCCTCCGATTTGAGCCTGGCTCCATTTTGGTTCCTTACATTTTGAGCCCGGCTCCATTTTGGTTCCCTCCATTTTGAGCTCGGCTCCATTTAAGTTCCCTCCGATTTGAGCCCGGCTCCATTTTGGTTCCTTCCATTTTGAGCCCGGCTCCATTTTGGTCCCTATCAAATTCCTTCCCTTCTCAAGGCTAGTTGGAAATAAGAAGATGAGCCTAAGAATAGCATCCCGAATCTTGGGGATGAGACTTGCACCTCAATTTATTAAAGCCTTAAAATTAGTGGAACTTGTCTCAAAATTCAAGATAATCAGCCCTCTAAGGCAAGAAACGTGTGGGCTCAAGGGCATTTAATTGGATAAATCAGCCCCCTAAATTCGAATTTTAATGGATAGGTCCTGCCCTAAATACAACATGTGGCCATGGAAAGAGTAAACTCGGACTTTAATTGGATAAGTCCTGCCCTGTAGTGAAAAGTATGGGGTAGTGGGCACAGAATTCAATGCAATCTGCCCCCTAAACGAAACGTGTGGGTCTGGTCTAATTAGACCAGACCTAAATTTGAATGCAAAGTAAATAGGTCAGATCCTATAGTGAAACGTGTGGCATTGAGCCCTGAAATCAGGACCTATACATGAAACATGTATGGTAAAATCGATGTAAATTTAAAGCCTACATGTTAATTTCAATGCAATTTTGGATCTATGCCTTAAGGGTTTTCGATTTAAATTTGAGGCTCTTGTTTTGTTAATTTCGATGCAAATATGAAGCCTGCACGGTGAAAAAACCGAGGCAATTTTAAACAGCCCATTTGCCTTGCTAATATCGAAATTAATAGGGCCTACATGCTTGCATGATCAACTTTAGTTTAGGGCCCTATATTAATTTCGGATTTAATTAATTTAAATGCCCCAAGCAAGTCGGCCCTATATCCAAGGGGTTGTGATTTAATTTTAAATACTTTTAAACCCAAACAAGTCGTCCCTCCTTGGGTATTTGGAGGGGTATTTAAGAGGCATTTGGACTTCATTTTCAAACCCAAGCAATGCGATTTTCACTGATTTCTTTTGCAGGAGCGAAACTTTCCAGCAAGCAGCGAATTCTGATTGGCAATGAAGGCTCCATTTAACAGCAAGTTTCTTCCTAAGACATTGGTGAATAATTTTGGCATCAACCAGAAGCCCCAAGCCAAGCAAGCAGCACCTAGGGCATTAATTCGCCATCATTTAAACATGAAGATCTGATTCAATAAGTGGCAAATTTCACCAACTTGCTGGACATGTTTGGTGCTTGTGAATAGAATTTCAATTTTGGGAAGGGGTAAGCAGCAATATCCAAGCCCTCATTTCATGAAGGTGTTGACTTAGGGCATTCGAATTCACATGTTTGTAATCTCAAACCAGAACTCGAAGGCTAGCAAGATCACTATTTTTGAGGACAATTGAAAGCACTTCCATACCCCATCTTCATTTCCAGGTTGTCTTTTGCTGAGGATATACTTCCGTTCCATTTTTGGGAGGTGAGTTTGATGATTGCCATGATTTAGAGGGAGATTTGGACATGTATAGAACACTGGCCTGCGTTGTTGCTGACATCCTTATGACATATCTTACCATGCTTAACCTAGTCATATGGTTTGAATCTTGATTGTTGATGTTGATTTGTATGGACAGAACTTGAGGAGGACTTGAGATCAAGGATTCGGTTGGAGCTTCACGATTTGGCATCATTTCCATATTTTCCAAGTTAACTGATTAGCCAAGAGACCAGCAAGTTGTTGTTTTGTTTTCATCTTTCAAATCTCTTCCAAGAGAAGGTAGAGGGTGTGATTTGTTAACACCTTGTAAAGTTCTGATTTGGATTTTGGATTTGGATTTGGTTTTGTTGAGGGAGCTCCATTAATCGAAGTTCACCAAGGAAGTGGTGAACTTCCCTTGTCTCTTGTTGTTTTCCTTGTCTTTCTAGCTAGCTTCTTGTTACTTTCATTTCAAATTGCAAATCAAAATAAGTGACACACATTCGTTCAACTAAAGTTAACAATCAAATGCAAATCCTAAGCTCACTAGTTGGAAAGGATAAACAAACATCAATTTGACAATCAATGCAATTCAATGGTAATCAATGAACAACTCATGGCAAACTTCTAACTTGGGCAATTCGAAAGCTAAAATTTGCAATCTAAGTTGGGATCAATCTTAAGGTTTAAGTGATCAAGTTAATTGAACTTAATTGTTAATGTTTGTAGCTTTAGTTGTATAATCATTTAGAATATATATAATACTTAGATATTGATTAATAATAATATATTATATTTGTATATATATATATATGTTATATTATATATATTATTATTAATATATATTATGCAAACTTATATTATTCTAATATATATGATTGATCAATGAAACATTATAATGAATAGACATGTCCCATGTGATGGAGCCTAAATTTTTCAGCCTCCATTTGGCCATTCTCTCATTTGTTTGATTTGAGTTAATACAAAAGATCAATGTCTTCACAGATTTATTCTCTTCAAACTAGTATTAAGATGGACATGATTC
>MU225951.1:1191831-1212541 GCA_018584345.1 Thuja plicata | reverse complement strand
GGTGAATACCTTGTGAGTTGGTATTTGGAGACCGTTGTTCTGAGTATTTGGTGAGTATCATGGACTTGATACTTGGAGACCATTACTCGTTATATCAATAAAATGATATAAGTCTAAAATGATTATCTATACTCACATATTACATTGAGGTAATATATTTATCATACGAAGTACTTGGTGAATATCATGGACTTGATATTTGAAGACCATTACTCTAAGTACTTGGTGAGTATCATTAATTTGATACTTGGAGACCATTACTCATGATAATCATTTTTTAGCACTTGGTGAATATCTTGTGAGTTGATATTTGGAGACCATTGCTCTGAGTACTTGGTGAGTATCATGGACTTGATACTTGAAGACCATTGCTCATGATATCAGTAAAATGATATAAATTTTAAATGATTATCTATACCCACATATTACATTGACGTAATATATTTATTCTCCCTAGCTAAGAGGGAGTGTTAATGAATATAGCATCAGTCGGATAAAATTATAAATAATATATTTTAGCTAAGAGGGAGTGTTACTGATTATAGCAGTTTTGTGTAGCTATGGTGATGGTCACAAGTGTTGACAAGGAAGACCTCTACACATTTTTTTGATCATCCTCCCTAGCTAACAGGGAGTGTTAATGTTTGTAGCTTTAGTCGTATAATCATTTAGAATATATATAATACTTAGATATTGATTAATAATAATATATTATATTTGTATATATATATATGTGTGTGTGTGTGTGTGTGTTATATTTTATATATTATTATTAATATATATTATGCAAACTTATATTATTCTAAAATATATGATTGATTAATGAAACATTATAATGAATAGACATGTCCCATGAAGGGACATGTCTCTCCTAGCCTCTTTCTCAATATAAATGAAAGAGAGATTGTTGCATTTGAAAGACACATACGATATACAACATAAGTAGTACTATTACATTTGCAGCGATCCTAATACCTTAACATTAACAAACATGACAATCCTAGATCAGTCCATTTTGTGAGCTCTGATTTTAATTTTCCAGCTACCTCTAACCTCTGATTTCGAAATCAAATTCGATTAAGAGTGAATGCAGTCCTAATTGTGTTGTTTATCAGGGCTGAGCATGGAAGGAAGAGCTGAAAGCATTGCAAAGATGAGACCTTAAGCCAAGACGAGAGGTGGCTAGGAGTTGGATGAACCAAATGCAAGAAGGATGTTCCCAAGATGAATTCGAGCAGCGGGTACAAGGTTGAGATCAAAAGACTAGGACAAGAAGAAACTCTAAGGCGAAAAGGATAGAGAAATTCCAAGAGATGGAGCAATTTGAAGGATGAGTCATCACAAATCGAGTAACAAATGATTTCTCGTCAACTAGTTAAGGGGTATTAATCAAGTTTCTGGATAAGAATGATGAGGTGGCAGCCACATCCTCAATCAATAAAAGCATGCCAAGTGTCACATGGAGACAATTTATTGAGATTATTGTTAATGTTTGGTAGCTAGATCGGATTCTAGCCTCACATTATTTTAATTAGGAGAATTAAAATAAAAAACTAATTAATTTAAATACATTAATTGTTTAATTAAGCAGAGTTAAATAATATATGTAATTGGAGAATTAAATAATATGGATAGATTAATTATTTATTTAGTTAGGAGAATTAAATAATTTATTGTGAGATTAATTATTTAATTGAAGAATTAAATAATTTATTATTTTAATTGGGAATTAAAATTAATTATATGTTTAGATCGTATTATAATAGGGTTGGGCCCTATATCATTGTATTATTGAATCTCTATGTAAAATTCGGCGCCAAATATTTAAAATGTTATAAGGGCCGACTGCAGTTGAAATATACTCCTATGCCATGTATTTATGAAAGTTCTCATTGCGGCTTGACAAGACACCAGCGAAATACAAGAAGACATGCGAAATATATAAATACATGCAAAATATAAAGGCAATCGATCAGATTCTTAACTAGGATCTCAATGCAAGGTGACGATATGATCTGATTTGTAGGAGGCATTCCAATACATATACAGCGACATCCTTGAGAAGTTATCTTTAGATGCTTACAGGCTTGCTGAAGATCACAGTGAATTTCGTACTTCGGAAAGTGTCAATCTTCCACTAGCGAATTATATTTGAATCATTGGTTGAGGATCTGACTTTCAACCTGTGCCAGCGATCTGAGAATATATACTATTGTATTGGGACTGTCACGTGTCTACTTGAGCACCGATATACCTATAGAGGTGGAGGTCTAATTTCTTCAGCCATCATGAGCTCTGATTTTACATTTTGATTGGCAATCAGCATTGTACTGTGAGTTAACATTTTCTGGAAATTAATCATTCATTTCTTGCTGGGTTTTTCACCTCCACAAAGGAGGTTTTCCCAGGGTATTTTGGTGTTTTTAGTCCTTTAGTTTTCCAGATCATTAGTCGTGTTGAACTGTTAACTTAATATGTTTGATTTACTTATTACTTGATCTATCATAGTTATCAGCTCTGTCATTTGTTATAAGTTTACTTAGATCTGATCCAAAATTAACATGGTATCAGAGCTTGGTTCGAACTAAACTATGATCAAATCTAACCCGTCTTACTTCAGATCTTCCTTTTCTTTTACTGGTTTTAAAATGGTGACAGGTCTCAAGGGTGAAGTCTGATTGGAAAAGGTTGTGAACATTAAAGCTTAATTTGTACTGATCTTAAGTGATCAAGTTTCAACATGTTCAGATCTGAATGAAAACCTGGGACTATCTAAAGGCTTTTTTTTGGGTATTGTCATATCTTGACCCTGTGAGCTTGTGTGAATGAAGCATAGATCCGGATCTGATTTCTCATCTGCGTTCTAGCTAAGTATCTTTTGTATTAGATATGATTTCATATATATGATATAGGTGGTTATGTATTGGGTTTGATACATCATTATCTTCTTACCTAAATGATTCTATGTATTCTTGTGATGAATGCTTGAATGCATTCTAAGTGAGTTGCTATGCTTGATTGAATTATGATCTTGATTATCTCCATTGACTTGGATGACTCTAACCTGACATGAATGTTGTATGGAAATGTGTATAGTCATGATTATGTGCAGGCTAATCATTGAAGGGTTTGAACCTCCTAGAATGCAAAATCTCTCACAAGGGTGTGAGGATCTAATGATTGGCTATCTCAGGATTATTGATCTCTGATAGAGATAAGCATTCTTTACATTTGCTCATAAAGCTCTTATGGAGAAACAAATTATGCATTGTTGTTTCTCCTCGATAAGGTTTTGATTCTATGCATCTTTACTAATCTCCCTGAAATGCTTCTTCGATCAGGATGGATTGAGAAGCATATGAATGATGAGAGTTCGGATCCAAAGGGAGAAAGAACCTGATGCATCCTGAAGAAGACTCAGGCTAAGGTTGATGCCTTAAGATTAAGTTGAGATCACTTCTAAAGGACTCAACATGGGACTCGTCATGACTTCTTGGAGCTGCAGGAAATGTTCCTCTAACTGCACTTGTTCTTACTCTACAAAATTCAGGGCAGCACCTTGTTTTGATAGTGCTCAGGTGTCTTGGTTGTGTTAAGTCCCTATGGGCATATTGTAAGTG
Source organism: Thuja plicata (assembly GCA_018584345.1). NCBI lineage: Eukaryota > Viridiplantae > Streptophyta > Pinopsida > Cupressales > Cupressaceae > Thuja > Thuja plicata. Next base: position 1,208,921 of record MU225951.1, on the reverse strand, counting down.
GAATGATTCCTATGTCAAGAATTTGTTACATTCCACGTGGCTCTAATGGTTGTAACTCAAAGTATGAGATCTATGGATACTTCTTGTACAATTGAAAGGAATGTTAATCCTTCAATTCATGTATGATTGCTTCCATGATAGAGGGAGCTAATTTGTAGGACTTGGTTTATTGGTTCAAAGGGAGTGAACCATGGATCCATATTAGGTAATAGATATCATGTGGATATCTCATGTTGTAATTGTTTTATTGCTCATAGCCATGATGATGAGATCATGGAAGTAGTCAGGATAGATTCACTACCCTGGCTAAGACGGAGTCTCAGCTTCATTGATGTACCTTGATTATATTGACCACCCTCTACGGGCAATGCAAGGTGGTATGGAATTGTATTGTATTGTATATAGTATCTTCTTTGAGAGAAGATATGTTATTTACCACTCTCTGCGAGCAATGCAAGGTGGTGTTGTAATTGAAGACCACACTCTGCGGGCAATGCAAGGTGGTAATGTAATTAATTTGTTTAGACCACCCTCTACGGGCAATGTAAGGTGGCAAAGTTTTTATCACCCTCTGCGGGCAATGTAAGGTGGATCCATCCTCTGCAAGTAGGCATGATGGAAAGGTGTGCACAATAAGTTTTTTTATCCATCCTCTGCGGGTGTGCATGATGGATATCATGGAAAGTGTCCATGATGATTCTCTTTGACTTTATCCTCCGGGGCAATGCGAGATGGATAGCATGGAATGAGTCCATGATGCTCTTAGAATCCTCCCTAGCTAAGAGGGAGTGTTAATGTTTGGTAGCTAGATCGAATTCTAGCCTCACATTATTTTAATTAGGAGAATTAAACTAAAAAATTAATTAATTTAAATACATTAATTATTTAATTAAGGAGAATTAAATAATATATGTAATTGGAGAATTAAATAATATGGATAGATTAATTATTTATTTATTTCGGAGAATTAAATAAATAATTTATTGTGAGAATAATTATTTAATTGAAGAAATAAATAATTTATTATTTTAATTGGGAATTAAAATTAATTATATGTTTAGATCGCATTATAATAGGGTTGGGCCCTATACCATTGTATTTTTGAATCTCTATGTAAAATTTGGCGACAAATATTAAAAATGTTATAAGGGTCGACTACAGTTGAAATATACTCCTATGCCTTGTATTTAAGAAAGTTCTCATGGCAGCTTGACAAGACACATGCGTAATATATAAATAGAAGCGAAATATAAAGGCAGTCGATTAGATTCTTAGCTGTGATCTCATTGCAAGGTGACGATCTGATCTAATTTGTAGGAGGCACTCCAATACATATACAACATCCTTGAGAAGTTATCTTTAGATGCTTACAGGCTTGCTAAAGATCACAGTGAATTTCGTACTTTGGAAAGTGTCAATCTTCCATTAGTGAATTGTATTTGAAACATTGGTTGAGGATCTGACTTTCAACCTGTGCCAGCGATCTGAAAATATATACTATTGTATTGGGACTATCAAGTGTCTACTTGACCACCGATATACCTGTAGAGGTGGAGGTCTGATTTCTTCAGCCATCATGAGCTCTGATTTTGCATTTTGATTGGCAATCAGCATTGTACTGTGAGTTAACATTTTTTCGAAATTAATCATTCATTTCTTGTTGCGTTTTTCACCTCCACAAGGGAGGTTTTCCCAGGGTATTTTGGTGTTATGAGTCCTTTAGTGTTCTAGATCATTAGTTGTGTTGAGCTATTAACTTAATATGTTTGATTTACTTATTACTTCATCTATCATAGTTATCAACTCTATCATTTTGTTATTGTCATGTCCCCTTTCTAGAGTGGACATCAGAGACGGAGAAGTTGGCCTATCATTGGAGTCTCGTAGGCTAGCAGAGATGGATAACGACTCATTCAGTGCATATAGTGACCAGGCTTGGCTTTACAGGCAGTTTTGGAGCCAGTTGGGTGCGGTTCCTTGATTTTGGGTGGTCTCCCTACTTTTTAGGAGGATGTGGCAGTGTCTAGATGTGAGGCATCACGGACCATTCCATGGTTTCAGTTTCAGGATGAAAGGGTGTGTTCCCTAGTTTCTAGGAGCATCCCTAGATTTTAGGGATGGGACTCCCAGTTGACCCATCTCGTTTGGCATCAGTCACAGACAGGTGACATGGTCAGACTCATGTTTATTTGGTTGGTTTGGGCTATCAGAGGCAAAAGGAAAATATTTTAATATATTTAAATATTTCCTAAGTCAGTGATTAAATCATTTATAATAAGGCTATTTTAATAGCCATTTTGGAGTAATAAGGGAATAATTGCTTCATTTGGTCAGGGATGCCTTCGTGTGATTAGCTCGTTTTAAAGGTCTTGAATTATTATAAAATATTTTCACTATCCGGAGACCTTTTGGTGCCTTGAGTTATAACTTTTTTAATAAAGTATTGTTTTCCTATAGCATGGACACCTTTAATTGGGAAAATATTATTTTATTATAAAGTGTTAAGTGTAATTCTCCTTTAGGGTTCGAATTGCCTTGAGAGAAGTTATAAAGAGATGGACGTTCATTTGCTCATCACCTATTGAACATTTTCAAAACTTCTGATTTGTAGAATTGCTCTGGAGGGCAATTGGTGGCTTGGGAAGAAACCCTCAAATTGTGACTGTTGAGACGCAAACCTCAGCAATCTTTGGTTATCGGATTGGTGTTTTATTGGATTTGTATGATCAAAAGGAAGTGATCGAGCTGGTATTGGCATTGCATATTGGAGAGAATCAGTTTCAGCTTGGCGGCCAGCTATTGGCTTTGGGCGTTTTACACCAGCTGCTCACGTGGGGTTTACAAGAAGGCTTTTCAGCATTGTTGGGCGGCATAGCACTCAGTGAGGCATTGGCGCAATTATCACAGCAGTTCATTCATATTTGGGGCACACACCAAGCATTCTCACATAGCTGGTGTTTATTTTTGTCAAGGACAATATTGTATGCTTGTTCTGAGCTTTTCTTGAAATCAATATATCAAATTGCTGGATAACCCAGGTATGTGTTGTTTCAGCATTCAGAAATATAATAATTGCAGATTCTGTTTACATTTTTATGCTATTTAGTTTCCATTTGTTATGTAATTGCTTTATTTTCAAATAAACTACAAAAACTAAAAGAAAACGCAAGGAAAAGATAAGAAATCAGAATTCACCCAAGGCCCTTACAAGATACCAAACATTAGACAGATTTAAATTCCAAAATATACAGTAAATTCCAAGATCACCGGGATCGGGGATCTTTCAGTGGTATCAGAGCCTTTTTCTTGCCAGCCTGTGGGAATTTGTAAAAAAATTGAATGAGTGATCAGCACTCTATTGAAATTGAATGGATAGGTATAGGGAAACTTATAGCAGTAGACAGGTGAAACCGTATAGCAGTAGACAGAAGAAACCATCAGATAGTTTGTCTGAATTTAAAAGGCAAATTGATGTCTTGGGTAGACAGTTGGATCGTAGTCGAGATATTCAGAAGAGGCTTAGTGAATAGTTGTCAGATCCGGCTACCATTGACAAGGCGGCTAGATAAATGGTTTCACTCTTGGGCAAATCTTCTTCTCGCAGGACAGGATACGAGACAGGTTGACACGGTGAGAGAGGTCAGGAGAAACCTGCGGGATGATTTCACAACTGCACGTGGGCATAGCACATCAGTTCCAGAGACCAGTGCCCCTCTAGTTGAGTTACCCCACACTTTTATTGTAGGGTCATTACCTATCTCAGTGGATGAGCACATGACAATTACACCGGTCGGCAGATGCATGGAGACTCGGCACTCAATTGATGGTCCAATGATACAGCAGGAGTTGACGCCTGCAATTGATGTTTGTACTATACCGGATTGTATTATAGAGACAGCCAGTGGCTCCAATTCAGTTTGTCGGGAGGATAGTCCTATGATCGATGTTGAGGGAGTTGCTGATAGTGGGAGTGTTGTAGTGTTGGAGGATATGACGGTGGACTCTGGATCGCCAGAGGAGGATACCACTTTTGAGGACTGCCTTGAGGAGATGGAGTCAAATCGCACAGATCTGGATAGCGGCAGTCCCAAGATGGGGTTAGTACAGGAGATGCCAGTATTCTCTTGTGTTGAGGATTTGAGCATGGAGTCCGCATGTGGTGATACCAGTGTTGAGTTTGAGATAGTAGACATGGACTCATGCTAGCATGACTCAAATTCATTTGTTAGTAGGGAGTCAAATGAAGTTCAGTTGGGGTCACCAGAGGAGGTAGAGCCCTTGTTAGCATCTTGGTTTGCTACCGGTACTTCCTATGTGACCCATGAGGACGACTCCATCAGTGGTGAGTCATGTTTGTATCAGACCCTGGGAGAGGACTCCGAGTTGCTGGAGAGTGCAGATTGGTCCCAGGATCTGGATTATTCAGAGGTTACAGAGGACGAGGCAACTGAGAGTGTTGAGGAGGTAGATTCTGTAGCAGCTTCCTCAGGTACAGAGGAGTTTGATGGAGATGTGTCAGCTGCTAGTACTCCATTTGAGGATGTGAGTTCAGTTGTTAGTTCACAGAGCTCAAATGACAGCACACTAGGGGATAGTGTTTCTGAGAGGAGTATGTTGGGTACCACTTCTATTCACAGTACAGACAGTGTGCCAGGGGTGATGCGTAGGAGGCCTATAATTCAGAGTCATCATGTGTCTAGTCAGTTGAGAGTTAGCGAGTATGATATTGTTACCGCATTCGAGCATTTTGATGCTGCTTGGCAGCTGCTAGTTGTTCATGGATTAGGTGCTCCTATGGATGATGAGCAAGGTAGTTGTTACCTGTCCCTGGCAGAGATTCATGCCTTACGGGAGGCTGTCAAAATTTTGAGACAGGATTATTTTCGGTTGGTAGCTGACCGAGATCACCTAGTAGAGTGGAGAAGTACAGCATAAGAGGCACTCTTGGATAGAGAGGATGAGGTGAGTGAGCTTACTCGGGAACTCACGACGACTTCTGAGGTTTTAGAGAGCACTCAACTGGCTCTCCAGGAGTCACAGGTTCAGTTAGCAGAGGTGACTATGGAATTGATGCAGCTTGAGTCTACACCAGCACCAGATCCAATCCAGTCACATATTGTGGTGTCTGGTGATTTGGTGATGTCCACAGTTGAGGTTGTTGGATGTGATGGAGTTAGGGATATATCCACCCTTGATTCTAGTGTTGGAGGTACAGGTTCACTTCCATCGGATACATGTGCAGTTGAGTTAGGCACTTCAGTAGAGGGTTGCAGTGTGCCTGACATTGGGGTGGGTATTCTGGTTGGAATGGATACTCCAGTTGGTAGCATTGCGTCAAGAGATATAGTACAAGACGTTGTGGGTAGTGTAGTGGACCCGTAAGTGATCAGTGTTTCAGTTCATGACACTACTCCTTTGATTGCTGAGCAGGGAGACATGGTATCACCTGAGTTGGTTGTTAGTGATCGCATAGCTGGTGATGATAGGTAGTTGGCTACGTCACAGTTACACGATGACCAGTTATGGATCCGAGGGGAGCAAATGGATGCTACCACCTATAAATTCTACTGCACAGAGTCATTCCTGGATCACCTTATTGAGAGTTTAGAATTTCGGGAGGGATCTTACCGAGATTCTGAGGGTGTTCTCATCCGGGGTACTGGTACGATTCGGCGTTTGGTGAGAGAGATTGTAGGTAACTTGACTACGATGCTCCCTCACAGAGATTTCGAGGTTGGGTTTGCTGAGAGGGTCACCCAGGACCCTGTCCAACCAGTTGTGCAGAGTTTGAGATTGGAGCCATCTTTGGGTTCACAACTGGTGGATGATGAGCCTCTGACAGAGATCAGAGCAGTTTATTGTCGTTACACGGTGAGGAGTGCCCATTATTTTTCCTTCGACCCACATGTTGATAAGTTGATGGCACATAGACGTGGGTTGGCTCCTAGTCCTTATCATCCGTTATGGGATGGGTTCTCGCCATCAGCAGCTGATGGGAGTTTTGGTTGCAAGTCAGTAGTAGGTGACTTGCAGAGTTATGGTGACTGCAGAGATTATATAGTGTGTGGATATTCGATTCCTGGTACAGCTTTATTCAGGGGTATTCATCACTGTTGTGCAGATGGTCTACACACTCAGTACAGGTCAATTGGGTGTGCAGGGGGAGTTCAGGGTGTATGTCATCTGAGTCACCCATACATCTCGTTTTTGATGTTCCTGAGATCTATTTCTCTTAGGATCCGAGCAGAGACATATTCAGTACAGGAGTGTGAGTGAGTGGTTGTTATGGGTCTCTTTACAGAGTCATCCTGTTTGTTTTTCAGAGGATGCTACAGGAGCCTGCACTTTGTGCCAGGGGCATGGCTTACAGTTTTCCGTGGGATCCAGGTGGATTGTGTGGCAGGAGGGGTTCCATTCTCACAGTGTTGGGATGATTCGCATGTGCGGATCAGCCACTCTAGAGGCCTCTATGAAAAGGGTCGAGGGTATGCTTGAGTCATCTTTGATAGTATCACATTTCTCTTTGGGACGGGTAGCTATACCCCTACTGATTGGAGACTACATATGCCTTGACTCCAGTTGGGTTAATGGTTGCATTGGTCAGGTCCACTTAGCATTTCCAGAGTCTGCATTGCCTGTTACAGTGTTACAACCGTATGAGCGGTCAGAGAGTTTCATTTTCTGGGTAGAGGCAGATTATGGGGTGACTTTCATGGACTGGTACAAGTTTGATTTTGGGTTGGTTACTAATCCGAGTTATGACAGAGGAGCAGAATGGCCAGTTGTGTGGACTACTGGTCACGAGGGCAGTCAGGGTTGTATACTCAACAGTGATGACGTGATCTACTTCACCTCCATCCTGTACAGTGTGAACTATGCCTTGATGTGGGATCTAGGTGTGGTTTTGTGATGGCACTTGCACTTCAGGGGGGTGATGTTATATTTCCGCAATTAGGGATACATCATATTTTCTCAGAGTGGAGCAGCAGATGCAGTCAAAGTACTGCATACGGTATAAATGGTATGTTTGGGATGGTGGTGATATAGTGTTGCATTGCTTGTGGACAAGCAATCTCCAAGAAGGGAGGATTGTCATGTCCCCTTTCTAGAGTGGACATCAGAGACGGAGGAGTTGGCCTATCATTGGAGTCTCGTAGGCTAGCAAAGATGGATAGGGACTCATTCAGTGCATACAGTGACCAGGCTTGGCTTTACAGGCAGTTTTGGGAGCCATTTGGTTGCAGTTCCTTGATTTTAGGGGGTATCCCTACTTTTTGGGAGGATGTGGCAGTGTCTAGATGTGAGGCATCATGGGACCATTCCATGGTTTCAGTTTTGAGGATGACAGGGTGTGTTCCCTAGTTTCTAGGAGCATCCCTAAATTTTAGGGATGGGACTGCCAGTTGACCCATCTCATTCGGCATCAGTCACAGGCAGGTGACATGGTCAGACTCATGTTTATTTGGTTGGTTTGGGCTATCAGAGGCAAGAACGGAAATATTTTAATATATTTAAATATTTCCTAAGTCAGTGATTAAATAATTTATAATAAGGCTATTTTAATAGCAATTTTGGAGTAATAAGGCAATAATTGCTTCATTTGGTCAGGGATGCCTTCATGTGATAGCTCGTTTGAAAGGTCTCGAATTATTATAAAATATTTTCACTATCTGGAGACCTTTTGGTGCCTTAAGTTATAACTTTTTTAATAAAGTATTGTTTTCCTATAGCATGGACACCTTTAATTGGGAAAATATTATTTTATTAAAAAGTGTTAAGTGTAATTCTCCTTTAGGGTTTAAGTTGCCTTGAGAGAAGTTATAAAGAGATGGAAGCTCATTTGCTCATCACCTATTGAACATTTTTCAAACTTTTGATTTGTAGAATTGCTCTGGAGAGCAATTGGTGGCTTGGGACAAAACCCTCAAGTTGTGACTGTTGAGACGCAAACCTTAGCAATCTTTGGTTATCGGATTGGTGTTTTATTGCATTTGTATGATCACAGGAAGTGATCGAACTGGTATTGGCATTGCATATTGCAGAGAATCAGTTTCAGCTTGGCGGCCAGCTATTGGCTTTGGGCGTTTTACACCAGCTGCTCACATGGGGTTTACAGGAAGGCTTTTCAGCATTGTTGGGCGGCATAGCACTCAGTGAGGCATTGGCGGATTTATCACAGCAGTTCATTCAGATTTGGGGCACACACCAAGCATTCTCACATAGCTGGTGTTTATTTTTGTCAAGGACAATATTGTATGCTTGTTCTGAGCTTTTCTTGAAATCAATATATCAGATTGCTGGATAAACTAGGTATGTGTTGTTTCAGAATTCAGAAATATAATAATTGCAAATTGTGTTTACATTTTTAAATGCTATTTAGTTTCCATTTGTTATGCAATTACTTTATTTTCAAATAAACTCCAAAAACTAAAAGAAAACACAAGGAAAAGATAAGAAATCAGAATTCAGCCAAGGCCCTTCCAAGATACCAAACATTAGACAAAGATTAAAATTCCGAAATATACAGTAAATTCCAAGATCACCGGGATCGGGGATCTTTCAGTTATAAGTTTACTTAGATCTGATCCAAAATTAACAATTATATCCAGGTTCATTGAATGTGAAAGAGAATGAGGATGAGGAGCACATTTCCCAATGTGATGAGCTAGCATTGTCTACAAGTGCTCTCTTCTCATTGGTCCCCTTGTCATTGATCCTTATCCGGTTGTTAAGGATTTGAATTTTCTCATTGGTTGGAAAAATCATTGTAATTTTCTTATTGGCCCATGATGTGGTGTCCTCATGTAATTGGTTGACAATTTGGCAACCTGATTTAGGGTTTGTAAGGATTAATCACGGCCCTTGATCTTGAATCGATCTTGGCCCTTCATTGTAATTGAACACCTATAAAAGGCCAAGGCCTCCTCATTTGTAAAGGGGAATTAGAATTAGATTAGAGTAGGAGAGAAGTTAGATTAGAGTCGGTTAGCCAAGGGAGAGACTTGATCAAATTGTTGTTACGATGCTATTGAAGTAATGGATAATTCATTGTTGGTTCATCATGGTGAATTACTTAATATTGCTTTGAAGTGTTGCATGGTTTCTTCGATCTTTCACTTGGAGTAGATTTTTTTCATGTTGTTAGAAGTAGCTTAGTTGGATGAAAGCAATTGCGAATGTTTGCTTGTTTGACTCAAGTATACTAGGCCACTAGCCTCCTTGCTGATTGTGAGGAAGGCTTGTGTGGTAAGCTAGTCATTGCGCTTAAGTTCAATTGGCATTGGGTCCTTAGTTTGTACTTCCAAGTTGGATTAAGAAGAAGGTGTTGATATGAAAACCATTTGAGATCCTTAGAAGCTTGCACTAGGTGAAGTTGAGGTCGCTGATAAGATTTCACTTGGTAGAGTCCAAGTCATCCATGATTCCTTGCATTCCTAGTTAGAAGTAGAAGTAGAAGTAAGTTTAAATTTAAGTCGAAGTTGAGGAATTGGAAAAGCAAAACTATATTTTTGTTGCACATTGTGAAGCCAAATCCTTACAAGTGCAAGTAAGTTGATATCCATCGAATGAATAGCGTAAGTCCACCTACGTGATTACCAACAAATCACATTATTTCAGTGAGCGAGTATCCACAGTTAAAGGAACCTTGAAGTCATTTCATGATCTTACTTTGCAAGCTTAGCTTGAGAGATGACCTTATATCAAGAGAGGGTTGAATGTTTGTTGTTTCATCTCGAAACATTGGGTATTTGATTATGCATGTTGTAGTGGAACAAAACTCACATCAACAGGTACCTCTACAAATACCTCCTCTGAAGAAGTGAAAGCCACTATTGTATCAAACTCCTTGCACACATTTGTTTCCTCATCCTCATCCGTGAGTCCCTGTAAACAGGATCCTGGGACCCATCACTATCAAATGACAACTCTGAGTCAACACTCAATGTCTGGAATAATAAACCAGACTCACTGCAGCACACATCATCCTCATACCAAACATCAAAGGTATCCACAATGCTAGTATTAGCATCGTCTAACTGAGACCCCTCTGCTATCTCTTGTTGCATACATGACTCAGCGTCATCATGTGAATCAACAACACTGGGGCATGAATCTACATCACCTAACTCCTGCATAACACTCAAATCATGAGTGTCATCACTGGGTAGCTCCGTGCTCACATCCTCTATACTAGAGAAGATTGTTGTCTCCTGCACTGACCCAACACTACGACTACTGCTATAAAAATCAGAGTTGTCAGAGCTCATATCCTCCTCGCAGTCCTCAAAAACAACACCATCATCTAAAGAATCAGACCCATAGTGGCATCGACAACATCTTCCGCGCTCACACTATCCACAGCATCATCAACAGGCTCACATAAGGGACTGTTGTCTTGAAAATCAAAGCCTGTAACACTAGTACTACTACCAACTGATGTAAAGCTGCCATCAATGGTAGTGAACATGCCATCAGCGTGTTCCGTGACACTAACTCTCATATGCTCAAGATGTTGAGACTTAGTACCACTGTCCGCCAACAAGTCAGTCACATCCACATGTCCCTGTAAAGAGTCTCCAACATCATGTGTGCAAATAGGACTAGTGGCTGACCCACCAAGTACAGGATCATCTCCACAATGATCAGTAGTTGTTGAAAATTCATCATGAAGATTTCTGGATGCCTCACCTGTAAAGATATCGCGTCTCTCCTCCTGTTGTTTTTCGCGAAGAGGACTTATTGAAAAAGGAAACCAAAAATTTTGTTGCCTTATAAACAGTTGTCGAATCTGAGAGTTTCGCATTTAGCCTTTCCTGAGTTTGCCCTAGTTTCTCCATTTCTTTCATCATGCAATTTGTTTGCTTTCTGAGATTAGTCATACTGTTCAATTCGTTTCCATATTTTCCTGATTTCTTGTATTTGTCCATGATTGAAACAACTGCAAGAGTGCAGATCACACAGACAAACAAGTGAGCTCAATGATTTGCACCCCAACAAGATGGCAAGAAACCGCTCAGATACCACTATAAGAACCCCTTGTGGCTCTAACTTTTACAAACACTGAATTGTGGTTTAATTTTAAATGCTTGACATTTGTCAAACACTTTGCAGGCAAGCTCTAATACCATTGTAAGAACCCCCTTGTGGCTCTAACTTTGACAAACATTGAACTGTGGTTTAATTTTAAATGTTTGACATTTGGTCAAACACTTTGCAGGCGACCTCTGATACCACTGTAAAAACCCCCTATGGTTCTATCTCTAAAAAACATTGGAATGTTACAATTTTAGATGTTTGACATTTGGTCAAACACTTTGTAGGCAATGTCAGAGCTTGCTGATTTGAGTTCCTGCTTGATTTGTTATGGTTTGGTATGTATGCTACAATTGATTTTTTTTTTATATATTTGCAATGTTTGATACAACAATATAATGCAACAAAATAGAAGATATTGCAATAATAATTTTCCAACTCAAATCTGAAATTGCATTGAAAATACACAGCTGAAAATTCCAGATTTTTATACCAGCTTGAATACTCAAAATTTTCACCAAATAATGACAACCCAGTTCATTAAATAACCCCTATCATCTAAAACAACAATACCCGGAAAATCTAGGAGTTACAATTAATGAACTCATGGGTAATGCATGTTGGAAAAAAAAATTCTCTCACATTAATTGTTGGAAGTGCATTTGGGGTTTCAGGAGCTGAAGCACATAGAATTGTAAATTCTATTGTGATTGAAGCACTTAGAGCTGGTGCAACACCCAGTGATTTTGTGCATTTGAGATGGTGTCATGCAGGCACCATTATCGAGATCATTGATAGAAGAGATTGTCATGTTTTTTCATAGGGAGCTGGAGTTTCCACATAAGTATGTGATGCGATCTCTCCTATGCAAGCAGCATTAACCATATTGACAGCTTGTATTTAATAATCGCAGCTATTCTCTACAGCTGTGTATTGACCAACGGTTGGCTGCTGTTGTTTAGTAAAGGGTTTTAAGGGAGCGTTAATATACAGAGAAGATCGGCATTGCTTAATATAGAGCCTACGTCAATCTTGAATGGCTAGTTTTTGTTCTTAAAAGAACTTCGATGCTTTTCCAGCCACCACGTTGTTCTTGTGATTACTTTCTGGCAAGCAAAGTTGGTGTTGGAGGATTACTACAATATACTCAGTCAATTCCAGGTTTTTATTTAATTCAGAATCAAATAGAATTGCTTACATGAATAAGTTCCAAGCATTATAGCTATCTGCAGAGGTGTCTAATGTAATAAGTTGAGTGTGAAAGTTTTTAATTGTATTTTACATTGTCTGTGCATTGTAATTACTTGTATTGAAATATTGAAGTGTGCAAAGCTATCTCAATTTCTTGGCATTGTAAATGTATATTCAAAAAGTATATATTTCAAAAAACACAAACTACAAAAACTTTCAGAATTCAAACATCCAAAATTGAAGTTATAGACTGTTGGGGTTATTACAGTAGTATCAGAGCTTGCTTGCAAAGTGTTTGACCAAATGTCAAACATTTAAAATTAAACCACAATTTAGTGTTTGTCAAAGTTAGAGCCACAGGGGGTTCTTACATCTACCTCCTCTTCCTTTTCCTTTCAAGGCATCATAACAAGTACAACCCCACTAGAGAAGATAGTCTTTGTCAGCCAATAACTGTAAATAATTGTTTCATTATTCCAGTGGCTTCTTGAAGTGTATGAAACTCTATAAGGGAAAGATCACCATAACAATGCTCATCCATCATAGGCGTACCCCAACCATAGGTAGCCAACATTTGTCGAGCAACATCAAAATGCTTAATGGTTGTGGCAATCTGACTGTCATTTACCTTTAGTTGCCCAACCAAATGATGTCTCTGAAATCCATGACTCCCATGCAAGCTCTCTGACCCACAATCTACATTGTGATATGATGTTGTCTCTGCAATACTAACCTCATGATCAACTACATCATGTGTGCTATTATCCACGCACACATCAACAACCAAGGTACTGTTGCTAAGCACCTCAACGAATGGCTCATCTGTTAAAGTGGAAGTTGTTGTTATGGCAGTCTCCTCGCACACTCCCACTTCCAATGTAACTGCAAGTTCATCCAAAGAACGATCCTGGGACTCATCGCCTATAAGTGAATTTTCAGATTCATTTTCTAAGGTATGATATGAAAAATCAGACTCATTGTAGCATGAGTCATCATCATAAGTACCCAAATCTCGAGTATCAACATCATTCACATGTAAAATCTTTGTTGTTTCAGGTTGATGCAAACACAACTCAGTACTATCATGAAAATCAGAATTGTTATAGCTCGTATTTTCTAAGCAATCTTCATATTTGACACTCTCATCTTGCTTGTTAACACTCAAGGGAACACCCACAACATCCTTTGCACTTGCCCTGACATCAACACCATCATCATGCTCAAGCAAGGGACTGTTGTCATAAAAATCTAAACTTTTATTGTTATCTGAATAAGTGTTTGTTTCCTTTTTCTTTTGTGATGTGGACTCATTAAAGATGGATGTCACATAACGTGCTAAACTATATATGGTTGTCGGGTTTGAAAGCAATTCATCCACCCTTTTTTTATTCTATTTAATCTTCTCCAAGTTATTCATTAAATTGTTCAAATAGTTTCCCTGTTTAATTAATTCCCTGGATTTTTTTCATAATTGAAACAACTGCAAGAGTGCTGGTCACTCAAAATCAAACCTGTGAGCTCACTGATTTTCACCCAACAGGATGGCAGGAAGCCGCTTTGATACCACAGCAAAAACCCGAACAGGTTCTATCTTCACCTCTATAATATCCCTTGATATTCCTGGCACAAATTTGAATATCAAGGAATTTTGTCAAACACTTGTCATGAAACCTCTATCTTGCTGTCTTTTGTTTTCAGATTGTTTTTAACTTGCTTGGAATGGTTTCAAACGAAGTTTAAATGCTTGCAAATGATTACTAAGATATCTAGGCAAACAACTAAATTGCAAATGCAATCATTTTTATCTTTTTGAATGCATACATACGGTTTCTACATTTGAAATGTGCGCCTACAACCAATGGATATTTTAACAAACACTTAGCATGCATACTACTAATTCAATATAAATTGAAATGAATAACTACAGCAAAGGCATTTCATCAAACAATTATTGTGCAACCTTGCAACTCCTTATTTTAAATCAGGAAATTAAACTATTACCATGTCACTATGCCTTGAGGAATTAATTAGTACAAACTGAAATGAACCAGAAATATAATTGCAGCTGGTATGGACACTCTTTAGCTGAGACGTGGCTACTAATATGAATGGAAAAGCTTGGCGTCAAAGCTAAATCTGCAATGGGGGTGCCCAAACTACCAAATCGAGCCCCCTTTCAACCCCACGTCACTCCTTGCCACACGTGACTTCCAAGAAACCTGCGGTTGCCTTAATGAAGACCCACATTGATTCTTGTGGCTGGACACTTGCAAAGAAATTGATTTATTAAATCTGAAGCAGATTTTGAAGATGATTATGGATTCAAATACCAATTCCTTCACCATTGAATTCAATCATGGCCTCTAGATAAAGCCATAGCATTTCCACACTTCATTGGACATTTAACCAATTCAAAGTGTTGGTAAACTTGGAAGAATTCACAATTATTCAAGCTGAAGTTCTGAAACCCTTGTTTCGATTTCCTCTCAACACCAACAAAAGGAAATACAAGTCATGAATCAATTTGATTTCTCTCCAAGGGTCTTTTATAATATTTCACCATGAATCTTCCTTAGCAAGGCTCTTTATAGATTTTGATATTTGTATTTATAATAATGAGTTGACTTTATAATATATCATTAATAAAGCACACTTTTAATCAATGAGTATTAATTACTTATTACCCTCAACATGGCCCCCACTTGATTATAAAGTCAATTTATAACTTTATAATATAACGTAAATAATTAAAATCATTAAAGGCCCTTAAAATATTAATATCTCATTAAATACTCATTATTTTGACGAACCGTCTGAACTAGGGAGTCAACCACTGCATGCTCTGTCCATATGACTGCCTTACAATAAATAGAAAGGGCCCTTCTCGATCAACCTCTGACTTACTATAAATAGTAAGTATATGAAACTGAGCCCAAACGAAGTCCAATCTGAGCCAAACGAAGGCCAAACTGGAACATACAGAATTCTGGAGAAGACAACAACCTCTATTAACCAAGCCTCTGCCTCAGAAGACCCGAGACATGCCACCAAGCGAAAGGAGGAAGTTGGTCCTGAGGAGCAGGACATTCCAGTTGATAAACGACCTACTATACAAAATGGGGCTTGACCAAGTGTTGCGAAGATGTGTGATGGAAGAGGAAGTACCGGGAGTATGTAAAGTCCCCTTTTTCACAAGCACCAGAGTTTGAGGGATTAACCTGTTATCGTGACCCTCGTAGGCTAATTATTGTGGATAGAGGGTCTTCTGAGGCAGAGGCTTGGTTAATAGAGGTTCAATGAGTTCAAGTAGCTCAACGCGTTCAATCAGTTCAAAGTCGGTCATGTAAAAAGGTGTTAGGTCAGTAAATGTTTTGTTAATGCGCTACGTTGACCGTTGTATCTTAAAGGAAGTTAAGTTTAATTTTGAACGGCTTGAACTCGTTGAACCCTTTGATTTGGTTCACACGGTTCAAGCAGTTCGACATGACCTACCAATAATTCAAGCGGAGGCACGTGTCTTGGAAAGGTGAAATGACCGGTGATGGATTTTTTGACAGGTTTATTAAAATTCGCAGCGTCTTCACATATGGGATGCAATAATGAAATGACAAGCCCGCGCGTTGAAGTGACAAAGTAATTAATATCCTTTAAGGGCAAGATTTCCTACTTATAATTGACGTAAGTGAGAGATTTGGGTATCAATTTCCCAATATTTCTACGAAGATAAAACGACGTGCGAAGGACACCGGAATTTCCAAGTTTGAGGGTGCAAAAGATTTCAGTCACAAGGTGAGTTTAATTGGTCGCCCTTGACGTAACTCAATATGCTAGCATTCTTTGAAATTTTACTGTTACTTCAGCTTTTGAATTTCATTATCATGAGGGTTGCCTTTCAAATTTTTGAAAGTGGGTCGAGCCTGGTTCGCTCATCTCCTGAGTGAGGAGACACCTCTTGTGTCTAGTATGACCTTGATGATTTTTATAGAAACAGCTAAAAACCCTGAAGAAGGCTCTGTTATGAGCACTATTGTTGAAAGCGGCATACTGGAGGTGAAATTTCCCATGTGGATATTTACTCTGCTGCTGCTATAAATTTTATTTATATAATTATATTCTCCTGTAAGTGTTTTGATTATCTTGCAGAACTAGACGGAAGTTGTAGAAGTAATGATTTTATTTGATATTTTCAGAATAACTTGGTACAACGTAAAGATAGTAACAGCAGCAAATAGATAGTAATAACAATAACTTGCTTCTAACTGTACCAATAAGTTTGATATCAAAATTAATGAAGTTTGGTACCTCAAATACAATCAGCGTTTGAATATAGAAGCTGCTAGCAACTACAATCTTCAATAATTCTATCCACAAAATCCAACGCCCAGCTGGTATAGATGGCTGAATGAATCTACTCACAATGGCCAACGCCAAAATGATGCAATTTGTTGAATGCTGCAAAGATGATCTTCAATTTCTCACGCCAATGATATGAACTGTTGTAGCATCTCTACCAATGTCGAATCCTTGTACAAGAACCAGCAAATCCGATCCAGTTGAGGGCTACGTCCCAACTCGATCAACTCTCAGCCTAGGGTTTGACGTCCTAGTGAGGGAATGCTCAATCCAGAGCCAAACGCCACATTATGTTTTCGAAAATGTTCAAAGATGTAAAAGATAATGAAAGAATGAGCCAACATCTCCTTTTATCTCCCTCTCAAAGCCAATCGAACCCTAAAGAGAAAATATGCTTTTCCCTTTATTATAAAATGGCATCTTTTAATTAAAAAGCTTTTATGTATAGGAAAAACACCCCTTTCCTCAAATAACATAACTCGATGTGCCAGAAGGTCTCCGGATGATGAAAA
>MU225951.1:1167731-1180847 GCA_018584345.1 Thuja plicata | reverse complement strand
CCCTAAAATCTAAGGATGCTCCTAGAAACTAGGAAACACACCCAAATCTCCTGAAACTGAAACCAAGGGATGACCTTATAGAACCTCAAATCTGGAAGCTGACACCACCTCCTAAAAAGTAGGAACTGCACTGCAACACTATATTTACCACCATGTCACCTATCTGTACTGATGCCGAACGAGATGGGTCAATTGGCAGTCCCATCCCTAAAATCGAGAGATGCTCCTAGAAACTAGGGAACACACCCTGTCATCCTAAAACTGAAACCATGGAATGGTCCAATGGGACCTCACATCTGGAAACTGCCACATCCTCCTAAAAAGTAGGGATATCCCCTAAAATCTAGGAACTGCTCCAAACTGCTTGTAAAGCCAAAATCCGGTCACTGTATGCACTGAATGAGTCCCTATCCATCTCCGCTAGCCTACGAGACTCCAATGATAGGCCAACTCCTCCGTCTCTGATGCCCACTCTAGAAAGGGGACATGACAGGAGGTTGCAACTTTACCTCCAGCTCTAGTATGTCCAGAACTAGTTGAGTAGTGTATAAACAAATATGACCCAGCGAATAGGTGTCGTGTTGCTAGTTAATAGGGAAACAGTTATAGCTGCCCTGAGAATACCAATTAAAGAGGTGTATTCTGAGTTTAATATATCAATGACCTGGTCCACATTCTCTGAGAAGAAGCTCGTTTGAAAGAATGTAATTGCTCAGTGTTGGTTGTTAAAATTCCAGAAAGGTGGGTCACAGCTACCCAAGCCTCTTACAAGGGAACATATGAAACCTCACATCAAGGACCTGGTGGCATTGTTACACAGAATTAAGGGATCTAACCATGCTTTTCATTTTCGAGACTGGGTGTACTTCATTCAAATAATTTTGCAAGGGACCCAGTTTTTCGATTGGGGAGAGATAATAGCCGAAGAATTGCATGATCAATTAAATAATGGTCGTTTTGGGCGCCAAGGCTTTTGCCTGTCTTATTATTTGTTCTATTGTTTGGCTTGTAGAATACAATGAACCGGGCTGCATCATGAACCATTTGTCGAAGTGATTAAAATTTACTAGTACTATCCTCACATGCAAAAGAGATGTTGTGAAAATTACAAGAGGGTCAATGACATTTTCTTAGGAAGACTAACTCATGAGCTAGCTGGTATTCCCGATAAACGAATGTGAGAGGAGGCAATACAATTAGTGAGCATCTAAGGCAGCTTTTATACTCAGTTCCCACACTTCGCCTACCTCAGAGTAGGAGGATATGACGAACATCTCATCAAGTTGCCTAAGTATGCATTGGATTGTTTAGTATTGGTAGAATTATGTCGTCAGTTGGCCCATGTGGGTAAAATATACTCACCTAAGAACGAAACAGGGGTATCATTTTCAATCGAGCTAGGTTCATGCGAATGTAAATCAGTCTTAGACGCCCTCAATCTTGAGGTCGATTTGTTCAAATTCAATTTTCGATTTTACAAACCTAGGCTCAAATTTGATAATAAGGGCTTTGCTAGGGATCACCTGCTACTCAGGGCAGAATTTTTACCCCTACCTCATCTCAAAGACTATTGGGAAGATTGTTCAGATGAGCAAGAAGTGATGAAAAGGCAGGCTGTGGAGTAGGTTCACATTACACCAAATTGTTAGCTTTAGTCTGAAAATGGACATCACAGGTGTAGAGGAAGATGGTAATTTTGTGGTAGATCCTATGTACCAGCAAGTTCAACCCATCCCCATACCTGAAATTTACTAGACTGTGCCGAAAAGAAATAATCTGGAATTTAAGACATTTCCTATCACCCGAAGAACAGAAAAATGGTTGAATGAACTAAGGGCCAAAAAGACTCAACCTCGTGGACCGAGATCAACTAGGGTTCCAAAAGGACAAAAATCACACGTTATGTTTTCTAACAAAACCACTCAAATCTGTGATGCAGGTAGATCCAAAACTAAAGCCAACAAAATTACTCTAAGGAAGAAGCACACCAGTCCTCCAGTGGTTACCTATCCTACAAGGGTGACTCGATCCAGAACAAAGTACAAAGAAAAGGAATACCAAACGAAAGAGGAGGTGATTAATTTGGACTCAAGAGAGGAAATTGAAAAGAAAATGGCCGAGGAAGAATTGGAATTCCCTAAACTGGACATGGGATACCAACCAGATTTGACTATCGATCTAGATGATACTGCAGATTTCACCAGTACATTTAGCATGGTTAATTCCATTACTAACCAATCCACTTTAGTCACTAACACCTCTGATGCAACCCCAAAATGGCTGGAGATTGCGGTAAGCAAGAAAAGAAAATCTACCCCTATTGCTTTACCATTGGACAATATGGTTAGCAAGTGCTCAGGAACCACACCGAAGTCCAAAAAGCTTAAAGTCACTTCACGGATGTCTGTGAATCAACAAACGGGGACATGGGTCGCAGAGGTGGCTAGGCCCCTGACAAAAGAAGAGGTAGCTAGGCCAGTATTTGATGAGTGGTTAGAAAGTATTGTCTAGTCAGGAAAGAACTATATTACAGAACCCAAGAAGGTTTATGATGATTTGATTGCGGCTACAATGGAATTGGATTCACAGATACTGGTCTAGGAAAAGAAGAAAACAAATGGACGAACGTAGTAGTGCAGATCAATGAAGTCCAGAGGTATGGCGTGGCCAAGTTCCTAATTGAAAAGCTCTCACATCATCAGAGGAATCGTCATCATCCAACGACCTATCCTTCGAAGGAAATTTGTGGTCTGGTGAGTGCCCCTTTTTCTTCACCCGACCACTCAATGTTTAGTACGTTACTCCCTATTAGGGACAATTTGCATCCTCGTGGTCGCCAAGACTAAGCCATTGACACAAGTATTCGGGGGTTTCTGTCGTCTAGCAATCCCGGGCAAAGTGTCCCCACTGATTGCCACCCCTTAGCATTGTATTGTATTCAACTTTGTCCGTTGTTACTATTGTTATTGTTATTATTGTTGCCTCCTCCCCGTCGGTTGTTTCTGTACCCGTCGGACGATGTCGTTGTGTTGGTTTGTTGTTGAGAAGTGTCCGCTGCTGCAGACGTCGATGGTTGTTGGTCTGTGAAGAGCACTAGTGCATTCCTTGTTTTCATGTTGTATGCCCACTCCTTGTTAGAGTGCCCCATCACCTGGCAAATGTCGAAAAAGGCCTTTTGGGGGCACTTTCCTTTTATATGGCCCTCCTTGCAGTCTGTGCACCATAATTCTCCCTCACCCTTTCTATTGCTCCCCTTCATGGCTTTAAACTCCATCATACGATGCACGTCCTTTTGGAGCGCTTACACCTTCTTACTGGACTCTTCATCACTGCTTCTTCCATCAGAGGAATCGTCATCATCCAACGACCTGTTCTTCCTCGATGTTTTTCTTTCGCTTTCAAGGTCCCATAGCTTTGTTGTACGCATCCTCGTACGATGTTGGAGGGACAATTTTCATTTTCCTTTTCAAGGAGGATTTCAACCACTCTACGAACCAGTGCTTCTTCAGGCCAGCTGTCAGTTGGTTCTCCATCTGTCCAAGCAACTCCTTGAGTCGTCGGTTGTACGTTCTCATGTTTTCATTCCTCCCCTACTTCATAATGTAAATCTCGTCCACGATCTCATTGTCATCCCGGAGCAGTCTAAATTCGCTCTGAAACGATTTTTTCAACTCATCCCATGTATTCACCTTTGTCTTGTCTATGTCGGAGAACCAGTCTATGGCTACTCCGCGTAGGGTTGCAGGTTACAGGGTCGTCCTTCCATCCCCTGTGAACTTCGGCAATTTTTATTTATTCACCATTTGTATGGTCTTCTTTATCCTCGGTCCAGTGTGCACTCCCAAGTTTGGTATAGTGGAACCGAACAGATTGTTTTGATCACCGTGCTCCTGTGTCCCCCCAACACTCTCGGTCGCACCAGTATCTCCTACGTTCCTGTTCTCGGTCTCCTCTACTTCCCTTCAAGTCTCTGGTTCCACCCTTCAACAGTCCCTAATTCCCTCCAAAGTGAGGGTTAATTGTCCCAGGCGGAGTCGAGTATTCTCTATTAACTCGTGTACTCTGCCACCTCTCCGCTGGCACCGGGTCCCACTTTGTATCCTTTCGTTCCCTTCGAGTACTCTTCCTATGTTTACTTCTAGTAGGCATTATATATTTCTACTTCCCTCAGTGGCTTCTGCGGCAGCCCTCCGTAGCCTTCGCCTACGTTCTTCTTGCTCTTCCAATCATAGTGCTTTTTGGAGAGACTCCTCACTTTTGTGTCCCTTCGGGCATTTTCTATCCTTGTTCAATGTTAGGGGCATCAATTATCCCTCTAGAAGGGGTTGAGGATGCGCTCACGTCTACAACTTTTGTCACGTTCCTCCTCCCTTCAACTCCTCTCCTTGTAGTGCTATAGTATTTGTTGTCTGCGGTCTTCTCGATTCTCCTATTCTCTCACATTCTGTAGGGCAATGGAGTGTTGTGCCAGGATTCGTGGTAAATGGCACAGGAGACAGTCGACAACCAAACTTACCCCAAGTGTATTCCACACCACACTTTCGGGGACTTCTTCACGTCGTGCCTCCCTACGGACGTAAGCGTCAATAGATGCCTTGGGAAGTTTGCAAAGTCTACCGTCAATGCACTTTCACCTTCGAAGAATTCTTCTTCACTCCTCTCTGGTTCGTTTGTTGGCTGCCCCATTATAGTTCCCTCGCCATGTCATACTCATCCGCTCATTCCCAGATTCGTCGAGGCAACGACACCAGATGTTTGCCCCGTAGGGTAAAGTTTAATGCATACAAGAATGTAAAGTAAATGTAACATACAGATGTAATATGAGAGAACTCAGAGATATGTTTCCATTAATCTCATATGTGCATACAATGTATTTCAGAATAACACCATCAATACTTCTATTTCATGACGACAACAACAACCATAATAATATCTTTTGGACACAAATACATGAACATATATAGAGGTGTCGAGGGGGTGCGACTGCCAACCGTCGGCAACTAACGCCCAACTACCTAACCCTCTACTGTAGTGAGTCGGCCTGGCTCTTTCCTTATAATTCAACTCTGATTTTCTATTACTCTGGAAATATTTGTTTTTGCTATTTTCTCTTAAACCAATATGCAATTTTTATGTATTTTCCAAATATATAAATAAAAACACCATACAAGAAATTACGATTTTCAACGTTTCAACTGGACGGCAACTTCAAATTAAATAAGTAAAAACTTCAACGTTTCAACTGGACGGCAACTTCAAATTAAATAAGTAAAAACTTCAACGTCTCAACTACACTCCTAATCAAAGTAAAGATAATACCAACCAATTCCAATATTCTTGGCGTTCAAACTGGAGGATCTCATCACCCATTGAATGCAGGACACGACAGCTATAAAGGACGGCATACAAATAAACTCCTCACGCGGCTAGTAGTGTATGAATAGCTCCACACCTTAATCCGCATTCATTGCATTCAATCCACGCTCTGAATTACTTCCTTGGTCTATGGCGTCTCCACAAACAACAACTAGCTATGTCCACAATTATTCAATCAATACGGCAAGCACAGTTCACCACCATGAATGTTGATTCATAGTGCAAAGCAATCTGAGAATGTACATTCCCAGATTACAACAGTCTTTCAAACCCTCACACGAGCTCAAGCAATATTTTACAAGTTTGCAAAATGTTCAATAATATCTTCTCCAAAGAATTCGACCTCTTTTACAAACAATTGAGCTTCTTCAAGAAGCCACGATTCACAGCTTCAAGCTCACTCAAACATAACTTAAAGTGAGTGCCATATACCAAAGTTTGAATATTCCAACTAATATTCAAATATAACTCCATATTATAACCTTTTTCACTTAAAGACTTCCAAGTCAAAAGCATATTATATGATTTAATGAATTGACTTAATAAATGGCCCCAAAGTCATAATTACCATCAATCTAAACCAAGTTAAGTACTCTATTCTGACCAATCACTGAACAAACACCCTGCCACAGATAGAGACTGATAGGAGATGACTTACTATAAATAGTAAGCTCATACCAGGAGACCCCCAAAACAAGACATTAGTCCACAGAGGTCGCAGTGATGGTCTAATAACCATGTCCTCCAGACATCTGCTAAAATGGGGACATCACAGTCCTCCCTCCCCAAGATTGCTTGTCCTCAAGCAATCGCAAACCAGGGTGTTGAAGAATATCCTCTGATTCCCAAGTAGCATCCTCAACAGGCAAACTGGACCACTTAATCAAGAACTCTCTGATGACTCGTCGACGCAACTGTCTCTCATGAGTCTCTAATATAACCTCAGGAAACAATTCCAACTTTCCCTCATCATCTAAAGGAGGTAACATAGAGGAAGGGACAACATGCTTGCCCAATGCCTGCTTGAGGCGCGACACATGAAACATATTATGCACTTTGTGTCCTCTAGAAAATCTAGCTCATAAGCAACCTCACCCACCCGTCTAACAACACGGAAGGGCCCACAGTACCGAGGCTTGAGTTTCTCATCTCAGCTCCTCTGAATAGATGACTGTCGATAAGGCTGCAACATCAAATAAACCATATCTCCCACCTGGAAAGCGGGCAACCCTCTTCTGATCAGCATACTGCTTTTGCTGATTCAGAGCCCTCTTAATATTGTCTCGCAGTGTCCCCATAATGTCATGATTGTCCTGCAACAAATCACTAGCACTGGGAACTCTACTATCACTGAAAAGGAAATCCGCGAAACTCGGAGGATCATATCCATAAAGAGCTAGGAAAGGAGTCATCCGAATGGACATATGATGAGTGGAATTATAACAATACTCACATAAATAAATCCACTTCACCCAAGCTCTCTGTTGAGAAGACACATAATTACGAAGATAGCCCTCCACCCATTTATTAACAATCTTAGTTTGACCAACAGTATGAGGGTGGTAACTAGTACTGGGGGTCAACTCTGTCCCTCACAATCTAAACAACTCCTGCCATAAGTGACTCATAAAACGGCTATCTCGGTCACTCACTATGTTCCGAGGTAAACCATGCAATCTGAACACGTCCCGGAAGAATAAATTTGCAACTTGTGTCGCTGAAAAAGTAGTAGTGATCGGAAAGAAATGAGCATATTTCGTAAGACGATCAACTACCACATAAATACAATGTCTACCCTGAGCTTTAGGCAAGCCCACAATGAAATCCATAGAAATGCATTCCCACTTCCGCTCAAGAATGGGTAATGGCTGCAGTAAACCGGCTAGATAAGTGTGCTCCTGTTTGTTCTACTGACACACAGAACACTCATTCACATACTGTTGCACATCATGTTTCAGGCCATTCCAAGTAAACCTCTCCTGCACTGCCTATAGGTTCTAAAAAACCCTAGATGCCCTGCTAAGGGAGAATCATGGAAAGCTCTCAGCACCACAAATCTGACGCTCAATCCTGGAACCAACAACACCCACTCCTTGTAAATGATCAACTCATTTACAAGTGTATATCTGCTGTCCTCTATGGTCCCATCAATAAAACCAGCAGCCCACTGATCTCTAGCATACTCTGCAACAATCAAATGCCTCCAATCCTTAGATATCCCTATCGTAGCACACAAATGAGGTCTCTGAGAGAGTGTATCAGCAACCACATTCTGAGTATCCTTGATATAAGAAATATCAAAGTCATATGACTGTAGTTTACTAACCCACTTTTGTTGTCTCTCATTGAGATCACGCTGCCCAAGGAAATACTTCAAACTGTTATGATTAGTTTTAATGCAGAATTTACTACTGACCAAATACTGCCTGAATTTAGCCAAAGCATGCATAATGGCTAACATTTCCTTGTCATAAACACTAAAGACTCTCTCAGGACCCCTAAGCTTCCCGCTCTCAAAAACAATGGGGGGGTGATCCTGGGAAAGTACCGCTCCAATGCCCTCACCAGAAGCATCACAATGCAAATAAAAAGGCCTAGAGAAATTTGGCAATGCTAAAACCAGGCATGATGTCATAATCAACTTGAACTTCTCAAAACACTCTTGTGCCTGAGAGTGTCCACTCAAACGCACCCTTACGGGTCAAATCAGTCAAAGGGGTTGCATGTTGTGAGAACCCCACAACAAACCTACGATATAAGGCACACGAACCAATGAACCCTCTGAGTTGTGTCAAACTCTCGGGAGCAGGCCAATCCAAAATAGCACGTACCTTATTTGGATCCATACGCACTCCCTCTGAACTGATAATGCAACCAAGGTACGGCAAATCGGTCATACCCAAAGCACACTTGGACTCCTTTGCATACAAAGAAGCCCTATCCAGAATGTCCAACACAGTATCCAAATGAGGAAGATAATCATCCCAAGTCTTTCTATAAACCAATATATCATCAAAGAAAACCATAACAAATCTCCTCAACTGACTGTGGAAGACCCTGTTCATGGTAGACTGGAAAGTGGCTGGAGCATTAGTCAACCCGAAAGGCATGACTAAGAACTCAAAATGTCCACAATGACATCTTAAAGTTGTTTTCTCTATGTCCTCGTCCTGCATCCGAATCTGATGTTAACCGGATTTCAAATCAATCTTAGAAAATAAGCATGCACCATGCAACTCGTCTATCAACTCATCAATGCGCGGAATAGGATACCTGTTCTTAATGGTCCTTCGATTCAGCGTCATGTAGTCAATGCACATCCTGAGGGTACCATCCTTCTTCACCAGAACAACTGAAGAAGCAAAGGGAGACTTACTTGGTCTAATATGCCCCATAGAAATCAGCTCCTGAATTGTTTTCTCTATCTCATCTTTCAAGTGCTTGGGGTGTCGGTAAGGAGTAATCATGATGGGCTTAGTGCCCTCCTCAAGCTCAATAATGTGCTCAATACCTCTGTCAGGTGGCCTACCATGTGGTAAATCACTAAACACTTTAGAGTGTTTAGTCCTAAGCTCCTGTATGTCAAGGTGATAGGTTGTTTTCCCTGACTCCCCAAGTGTGGGTAATATCTTGCACTCTGCTGCCCACTCAATTGCATCATGGCGAATGAGACGTTGTATTCGTCTAAGTGACATAGTCCTCAAATTCTCCTCCCTGATTGCCTTGAGTATGTGTTTCTTTCCATCTACTTCAAACTTCATCTCCATATCTTTAAGGCTGAGATAAAAAGCCTCAATAGAATGTAACGAGCTCATACCCAAAACTAATCAGTACCTCCCATGTCAACCACATAGAAATCAGCCTTGAATTCATAATTATTTAATTTCATTGGGAGATCCGAAATCATTCTGTCACATTTCAAAGTATAACCATCAACCACCTTAACTCTAATACCCTCAAACTCCTCTGTTTGTATGCCTCTCCTAGAGACCAAACGTGAATCTATGAAATTGTGTGGCTACTGTATCCAACAAGGCAATGACACGCTGCCCTGCTAAGAGGCCCCTCATCCTGAAAGATCCCTCTTTCTGCATTACTAGAAGGTATACAACCTTGAGGTGGGAAATCTTATCCACCTTCTCACTGTTAACTGCCTCTTCCAAGCCATCTTCTTCAAGATCAATTTGCTGCCCTTCAAAATCAGAATTACGTTCATCCTCATAATACCACTCCATAAGCCTATTTCTACCTTTAGGCTTCAATTGGCATTCATGTTTCTCATCATAAGGACCCCTACAATAAATACACAATCTCCTTCTCCTCAAATCACTAAGTGTTTCAGGATCTAAAGGCCCTGTCACGGGTTTCTTCATTTCTTTTTGGAGCAGTTTTGTTATCATAAGGAGAATTTGATGGTCTTGGAGGAAATTTGTTGCGTGGAGCTGAAAAATCCAAGTCTAGCTTTTTTCATTGCCAACTGTAAAGATGTAGGCTCAAATGACTTGACCCAACCCTTAAAAGGTTCCACTAACCCCTCAATGAACAGCATAACACACCTCCTCTCTGAAATATCATAAACCATAATTGAGACTCTCTGAAATTCACCAATAAAAGCCTCCAAGCTGCCTGTTTGTTTGAGTTGTGCTAACTCCCTGAAATAGGACTCTGGGTCCTTCCTGTCAAATCTCTCCACTAACCCATCCACAAATTCCTGATAGGTCACAATCTGATCGTGGTGCAAGGAAACCAACCCATGGTACCACCAGTCATGGGCTATACCATCAAGATGCAAACAGCAAACCGAATGGCATCCTCTTCAGACATAGGACGTAAAGACAAATATGTATCCAGCTGGTGAATCCAAGCTCTGGCTGTCATCTTGCCACTCCCATCAAAACGTGTCAGAGTCAATTTGCTGGTTGCTTGCCTAAGTTCATGATTCACATGTCTCTATCTTCCATTTGTTCTTCCTTTAGAGCATTCTCTCTTCTGAGTCATGAACCTATCAAAATTAAGATGTTTTACTTCATGAGGTAAAGCATCCCACTCAGTGTGTAAAGCCAATATATCATCAGTAAATGAAGCCTCGTCATCAAAATAACAGTATCTATCTCTGGTCTCAAGAATGTAAGACGTAAAGGCCTATCTTGTGTACCTGTCAAATCAATTCTGGACCTGTGCGAACCAGCTGAGATACTCCCAAGATCTCTATCCCTGCCCTGATCTCGAGGCAAGGTAATACACTGCAAGGTATCTGCAAGATTCTGCAAGACCGTAGTCATCTGTTGTTGGCCAGCTGCCAACTCTTGCTGACTTCAAGCAATATTCCTGAATACTGTAGTAGATTCTCTGTCATCCTCATTACCTGAATTCCCTGGGATCCTGTCTCCCATATTCCCCTATTCCTGATCACCACCTGAATTCCTACCTTTGTGTGCGTAATGAAAGCCATGTCTATATCTATCACCTTCCATTATTTAGGCCCAATTCCCCTGCAGGCTAGCAAGATGAAAGCTCTGATACCACTGTAGTGAGCCGGCCTGGCTCTTTCCTTATAATTCAACTCTGATTTTTTATTACTTTGGAAATATTTGTTTTTGCTATTTTCTCTTAAACCAATATGCAATTTTTAGGTATTTTCCAAATATATAAATAAAAACACCATACAAGAAATTACAATTTTCAACATTTCAACTGAACGGCAACTTCAAATTGAATAAGTAAAAACTTCAACGCGTCAACTACACTCCTAATCAAAGTAAAGATAATACCAACCAATTCCAATATTCTTGACGTTCAAACTGGAGGATCTCATCACCCGTTGAATGCAAGCCACGGCAGTTATAAAGGACGGCATACAAATAAACTCCTCACACGGCTAGTAGTGTATGAATAGCTCCACGCCTTAATCCGCATTCATTGCATTCAATCCACGCTCTAAATTACTTCCTTGGTCTATGGCATCTCCACAAACAACAACCATCTCCACAATTGTTTAATCAATACGGCATGCACAGTTCACCAACATGAATGTTGATTCATAGTGCAAAGCAATCTGAGAATGTACGTTCCCAGCTTACAGCAGTCTTTCAAACCCTCACACGAGCTCAAGCAATATTTCATAAATTTGTAAAATGTTCAATGATATCTTCTCCAAAGAATTCGACCTC
The DNA here is from genome assembly GCA_018584345.1 of Thuja plicata. Classification (NCBI taxonomy): domain Eukaryota; kingdom Viridiplantae; phylum Streptophyta; class Pinopsida; order Cupressales; family Cupressaceae; genus Thuja; species Thuja plicata. The sequence goes on along the minus strand of MU225951.1, from coordinate 1,169,301 downwards.
TTTTACAAACAATTGAGCTTCTTCAAGAAGCCACGATTCACAGCTTCAAGCTCACTCAACTCATAACTTAAAGTGAGCGCCATATACCAAAGTTTGAATATTCCAACTAATATTCAAATATAACTCCATCTTATAACCTTTTTCACTTAAAGTCTTCCAAGTCAAAAGCATATTATATAATTTAATGAATTGACTTGATATATGGCCCCAAAGTCCTAATTAATCAAGACAAACTTAATTAATGAAATATACCATCAATCCAAACCAAGTCAACTGCTCTGTTGGGATGTTAATCCCGAGGATTCTATGCAGGTTGAGGAGGATGACACACCTTTAGGATTGTTTGGGGTTCCACTGGATGAGGACCCTCATCCTGCCGCTACCAATGACTCAGAGGATGACTCTGATTTTGATTTTGATTCGTAGAGGACAGCCATATATTTGGCATATATTATTTGCAGATACATTATTGATTTTGATTATTATGGACATCTGATTATGGAGTTGAACTTCTATATTATTGTTTATTGTTTAGTATTTTAGTTTGACTTCTCTTTATGTCATTTCATCCATGAAACTTGGAGCCTTTTGTTGTGAGGTTTTCACACCATCGCCCCATTGTAAATGGGGGCCCCCTCTTTTGCAAGCAGTAGGAGTAGTGGTCTTAGGTTGTCTTTATCGGTAGTAGTTTTGCAAGCCCCTTGGTCCGGCGAGTGAAGTTTGAGAGTTGGTTTTGGCAATTTTGGCCTGCTGGGAAGTCAAGTCTGTCTGGAGCATGGTGTTGTCGGAATAATACGTAATTATGTTTCGGGTGGAATTAGTTAGCGTCCGGCAGTTAGGGAGTTGCGCACGGGTGTGAACCGTCGCGTCCCTTCGGACCTTTATATACTCGTCTTACCTTCGGGTAAATCATGTACAGACTATGTTGTAATCACTTGTTTGGAATGAATATCGTACTTGTCATTTACTTTATGTCTATCATGCTTATATGTTCAGTTCTGTAATTAACTAAGTTACCCCAGAGGGTAAACATCTGGCGGCGCCGCCTAGGCGTACTCGGATGGCATGTAGAGACGATGGGCTTACCACTCGGAGAAGTTAATCCAGAAGCCGACGACGCTAAGACCGAATTATACGAGGGAGAAGATAATCAAACCCGTGAATTCAGAATCTTGTTGCAAGTAGCCATCGAAACTTACGTCCGTCGAGAAGCCATCGACGAAGAAGTTCCAGTGAGTGCCGTGTGGACAGCAATCGAGGCTAACCCCGCATCAAACAGACTGCTCAACCACCTTCCCTGGTTGTTGGCACAAGCGTTGCTTGCACAACGTGCCCGTCAGGAGGAAATTGCCCGTGAGGAACACCGCCAAGGAATCCTACGCGCGTACCATGCCCAAGAGCACCTCCGCCACCGTCAGGAAGAAGGCGATGGCAACCACCGCTACTGAGGAAATCTGAACGCGAGAGGGAAGGGAACACAAACAATTGTAATGTCAATGTAATGCAATTGGAAATGTTGTAAATCAACAGAATAAATAAATAAAGTGTTCCTTTGATTTGAAAGGCAATG
>MU225951.1:1136341-1156391 GCA_018584345.1 Thuja plicata | reverse complement strand
TGTTTGATAGGGATCTATATACTAGGCCACTAGCATCCTAGCGGCTTGTTAGGAAGCCTTGTGTGGTAATCTAGTCCAATTTCCCTTGAATCATTGCATCTATGGAGGTAGCGCCGCTGGCAAGCTTTCATTAGGTTTGATCCCCGTCCATTTGCTAATCTTTCCATCCCATAGGAGTAGTAGTAAAGCAGCAAGTAGCTTAGCAGTTGGAGTTTGATGAGCGAAGTTGGAAGTGATATAAATTAAGGAGATAGATCCATTGAGTATACATTGCAAAGCTAAGTCCCATCATCATCATGGCAAGAATCTGATATCCTTGAATGAACAACATAAGCCCACCTACGTGATTAACCAGCAAATCACATTAATATAACTGAGTTAGTATCCACAGGTGTAAGGAACCTTGGAGTTTTCTCATATTCATCATGAGTATTTACTTTTCAAGAGAGGGTTGAGTGTTTGATATCCTGTATCAAGTGTTCAATTCCTATATGTTATGTAGTGGTACAAAACTAACATCAACACCTTTGGGCATTTTTGCTATATGTATGCCTTATTTTTACAATGAAAGTATTTGAATTTTGTTTATTTGCTAAATTGCTATGCATTGAGCTTCTAAAATGTCTATGGCAAATGGTTTATCATGTTAGGATATGCATATTTGAATTCTTTCTATACATATTAAAATTTCCCTTTTTTTTAATAGTTGTCCCTTGTCGTCCCCTAAAAATTAGCTTTGAACCATACTCGTACCGGAAACACATCCCCGTTCCCTATAATTTCCCCGTCCCAGAAACTCCGTGGAGCATAGCTATTGAATCTTCAGGTTTCAGTTATGATAGTGACAATGTTGTGGAGTTCTCTTTGCAACAAGATGATGCTTGCAGCCAAGAGAAAGACCTAGAGGAAGATGTGGATGGGAATGATGTTTCACTGAGTAACAAATCTCAGACTTGTTGGCTACAGAATATCAGAATATGCTGAGTATGACCCATATTCTCTTGATTTTTCTTCTATATATGAGTCAAGTAACTTGCCATATGAAAATGCACATGAGGACAAGAGATCCTTTGATTGTAACAATGCATTCTATGATGAATCAGAGAGTGTGCATGCTGATGCATATTCAGATTTCTATTTTGGTAAAATGAAGAACATTGATTGTTTTGAGGTTCATAGCAGCAGTGATCAAATACAAGAAGACTCAAGTGCAGATTGTCATAAGTGCTCATTTTCTTGTTTGGATGAACCTTACTTTGAAGATTTTTGTGTGGGCATGGGTGCTGATTTGAGTGATAAATCAGATTAAATTTTTGAATCAGAAATGCAATTTTTTTGTTGAACCATGGGAGGTTGATGATACCAATTTACTATATTTGCAAGGTGCTGATGCAAAGAGTGGTAAAATAGACTTGGAGTGTGAAGATGAAGACTCTCGCCAGCATCTTAATTTGCAGTTACTTGAGATGCCCGTGTATGAACTTTTTTGTTTCCATATACTTGAGGATAATTTGCATGATGTGCCTGATTTACAAGTAAGTTCTTTTGAAAGCTTCATTCTTGAAATGTAAAATAGCAAGTTGTTTGGTAGAATATGAGTGCTTTCTTCAGTGGGGTGATGCTTTTATGGAATGTGGCATTAAGTTTGATAGTGAAAAATGGTTTTGGAAAGGGGTCATCTTGTATGCAGGTTTGTTAGGAAGTGTAGCACCAGGAATGAGATCTATTTGATGGCTTATGTCCCTAATAGGAGGCAAGGTATTAGGCATTTCTTCCACCACCATGCCCTTATACCTGTCCAACATTTCCTTTACTTCCCTAGGAAGGGTCTCCTCCTTACTGTCTTGCTGATTAGGACTGTCTTTTGGTTTCAAAACTAGAGCATATCCCTGATTGTCTTTCTCCTTCATGATGTCTAGAAACTCTTTTCCACTCACCAACATCACACTTGACTCTATGTTCTTGTCTACCCCTTGATCAAGTAAAGGGTTCTTCCCATCCTTGGTTATCATATAGTAGTTCCTCTCCCCATCATGTTGAGCCTTAACATCAAACTGCCATTGGCGTCCTAAAAGTAAATGACATGCATCCATGGGGAGTATATCACACAGAATCTTGTCCCTATACTGTCCTATTTCAAAATCAACCCATGCTTGCTCATCTACCACAACATGTTGCCCCTTATTTAGTCATGACACCCTATAAGGACTAGTATAAGGTATTCTTTTCAACTTCAACTCATCTACCATTTCAACTGAAACAATATTCTTTGTGGAGCCAGAATCAACAATTACTTTGCAAATCTTACCATGTGACTTACATGTTGTTTTGAAGAGGGTCTTTCTTTGAGGGGGTTCTTGATCCTTTGGTACCTTCAGCAAGGTCCTCCTTAGCATCAGATTCTCTCCATCTAGAGATGGTCCTGCATTGTCAATGGGGGAATTGACGCTTCGGCAGTCCTCCTCTTGGATTAGTTGGTTCCTTCTCTCTCCTCCATGAGAGCTTGAAGCCTTCTCGGGACACTTGTTCATGGTGTGCCCTACTTGGTTACAGTTATAGCATCTTCCCGTGAAGACACTAGGACCCCTTCCTGGTCCACCATTTCTACCCCTTCCATTGGGTCTTCTACCCCTGTAACCTCCTCTTCTAGGGCCTGAATCCCCACTTGCCTCTTGATGGGTTGATTCATTGTTTCTATTAGACTGATTCCTTCCTCCAAAGTTTCCCCTTCCTCTGAAATTTCTTCCCCCTCTTCCTCTACTATACTACTAGCCTTTCCTCTTAAATTTCTCTTCCACCCTTGATGCTAATTGGAAACATTCATCCACTGTCTTAGGTACCACCAAACTGGTTTCATCTTGAATGGCATACCTTAGCCCATTCATATATCGGGCTACTCTCTCCCTTTCATCTTCATTATGCTTGGCCCTCATGCTCAATCTATGAAATTCTTTTGTATAGGCAGCCACATCTAGGTCTTTCTGCCTCAAATTATGAAACTTCCTGATAATTTGGATCTCATAGTCAGCAAGCATGAATTTTCCTTTGAGTAGGGTCACCATCCTACTCCATTTGCTGATCACATTCTTCCCTAGCCTTTCCCTTTCATTTTGAATACAATTCCACCACACCAAGGTAGATCCCTTCAACCTTGTTTTTGCAAACCTAACCTTCTTACTGTCTGCAATCTCCTTGGACTCAAAATAATTTTCTAGGGCTTCTATCCAATCAGTGAGTTCATCTCCATCCAACATCCCACTAAATGTAGGAACATCCATCTTAGCATCAGCACATTCCCTATGTGCTTCTTTTATGGCATTCACAAATGCCTTATGATCTGCAGGTAGGTATTGGTCTGGAGTTCTTTCATCATCCTCCTCAAAGTCTTCAGAGTCATTCTCCACTTGGCTCTCTTTGGCCTTCAGGTTCCTCATCGTCTTTTTGAGTCTGGCCTCCCATTTCTCTTCCATTCTTTTTTCCATCTCCTCAAGGTCTTGAGTCTTTACCCCTTTAGGAGGCATTGTAGTAGCATATGCTTGGCTCTCTTCCTCTGATACCAATATGATGCAGAGGGTCTAGTCACTTAGAAACACTTAGGGAGTTATACTAGGTTTTATCTCTATTTGGTACCTTCCAAAGGTCACCACTCTCCAAACCCTTCCAAAGGGCTTCTGCCACCTTTGAACTTGCCCTTGGTTCACCTCCTTGTGACCAATCTCAAGAGCAATTCATTCACCATGTGAATCCCACTACTCACTCTCAAAACCCCACACTTGGAGCCCGTTTGGTAGCTGGAATATGCCTGGAATTCGCATTATCTAATTCCCATTTTTGTTTCTTCCATGTTTGTGTCCATCCAAAAAACTGGAATTGGAATTTTGAAATTCCAATTTTGCCCCAAAATGGGCATATGCATCTTCCACCCAAATGGGTGGAATTGGAATTTTGAATTCCAATTCCAACTTTTATAAAACCAAATTTAATATCTCGTCGGATCCGTGACTTCTCCAAACCTTCATTCTGAAACACATTGGTATATTATATTGCTATATACACAAAGGTGTGTATATACACACACGTGTGTGCATGTGTGTATATACATGTGTGTATATACACACATGTGTGTGCATGTGTGTATATACATATGTGTGTATGTGTGTAGATATACACGTGTGTGTATATGGTATACATATGTGTGTGTATACACACACACATGTATATATATACACACATATATACACAGGTGTGTATATATATCCACATGTGTGCATATATATTCAAAGAAATTAAGAAATAAACAATTAAAAATCCTTATGCGTCTTCTCAGTCATCTTCCGGGTGAACCAAACGGGTCCAGCCCATATTCCGGAAATCATTTTCAAGATAAGTATCTTACAAAATTGCAGCATCTTCCAGAATTGACTATATCCAGCATTTGGTATTCCAGCACCCAAACGGGCCCTACACCCTTGCATTTCAAGATCTTGACACCATTGTGGTAGTAGTACTTGTGTAATTGTCTTTTAGGCTTCCAACATGCCCAACCAACCAATCAGACCCCTTGGATACAACCCCAACCCCTTCAATCATCACTTTGCACAATTAGGCCTATTAGGAGACCTAATAGCAATTAGGCCTTCAAATTGAGTTTTTTGTCTCTATCTCCCAAACTCCATTAACAAGAGTACAAACAAATGAAATTTTTGGATACCCTTTATTCAGACATGTGTTACCCTAAAATCTCAGTTTTGGGTCCCCTTGTTTGACTGGTCAAACTTCCGTTTCTAAAGCAGACCTAATAGGCCTTTAAGGTCACTTTTACAAAGCAAGTATATGGAAATCGATAGAACTCTGCACACCACTAGTTGGGAAGGGTTTGCATACACCTAAAACCACCCAATCCACTCTTGGATTGATCCTAGCACTTCACTGTGTGCCTCAGCACATCAATTTGCAATCACCCGGCTAGTCACATAGGGATGTCGAGCCCTACATTGCACATTTCTTCATGAAATCCTCTTGCTCCTGGTCCAAAACCCCTAAAAGTATACATGGAATCCCTTCATAACACCGAAAATGAGATTTTTGTAATGGTGAAATGAAGAGATTTCCAACATTTTGTGACAAAATCCTAGTTGGTTAGGGTTTCTGGACTGTTTCTACTAAAATCGATGGATCTCTTTCCTTCAATTACCAAAACACATGAGACCAAAACCAAATGAAAGCTAGAACACCACTTTACATTCCACAATCGGTTTCAGACCTCTGCCAATCCGTACTCATCCATACAATGCTCTGCAATAGGGAAAAACACAAAATTCTCTTGAACCAAAAGCAATTTTTATTCAAAACTTCATCAGATCTTCCCCATACACCTCCATTCGACCTTATAGGCCTCTGAATACCTTCCTAGACCTGTTCCAACCGACCCAACTGAAATTTGAATTCGTTGGCTGTTGGTTTACAAAGTAGCATAAAATGTTGTCAAAGTTGCAATGCAACTTTTTGACAACTTTGACAATTTTGCAATTTTTTTGCATTTGTCACATTGAACCCATCAAAACATCATGAAACTATTACAAATGGACCCTTATGATCCACAAACACAAGAAATCACCATAGACACCCATTTTACATGCTTGGATGATGTTTGACCAAAGTTGACCGCCTATGTCCTAATAGGTTACATGACAAGTTTTTGACCTTTAGGTCTTATTACAACAAGATTGACCTTGTGAGGCCTTATTACAAGTTTTGAGACACATCAAAACACAAAAAGAAACATCAACTATAGAAACCTGTTGTAGGGCCATGGATCACATTGGTGCTCCTACACCACAATGTGAAATGAAAATTGTTTCAGAATGAAAATAGTTTTAGTCAGGCCCACAAGAGGACCAAACCTTCATCGTCTATACACAGGGCTACAAGATACGGGTTTAAAGTAAAATTATTTAAATCATTTTTAATGAGTATATTGTGTGGTGCATTTGCAAATCTATATAAAGCAAGGGACTGATTGTGGTGTGGGCCCCTCTCATTTTCTCCAACTATCCCATGAGGATTTTAGGGCTTTGTGAAAAGGGATACGGGAACACGAGGTGGGAAGTGGGGAAGAATAAAATCGAAACTTGTTTTGTCATTTCCCCCACACTCCTGTGAAAATGAAAGTAGTAAGAGAAAAATGAATGCAGGTCTGTGGGGTATGAAGTCCCAAAAGCGAATAAATCAAAATCTTATAAGTCTTGTGTGTCTCGCACACTCACGAGCAAAAGAGGAATGCGTCCTAATAAAGCACAAGAGCACGGGGTACAAAAGAAAATTGCAAACCATTTTAAAAGTTTTCTAAAATCTTGAACCTCGTTGTCCCATGAGATGGAGGTCAAACCAATGTTGACCGAGGGAACACGAGGTAATGTGTAAAGAGCAAACTTTTAAAAAAAAAAAAAAATCTTAATAATCAGAGCACCCCGCAAGGATATTAGAGTTTCATGAAGAAGAACGTGGCCTTGCGGGGTGAGTGTGTGTCTAGTACGGGTGAGTGTGTGTCTAGTACTCAAAGTCTATTCCGCAAAGGTCTCTGGGATTTCATACGATCCGTCACAACAATGGAGCGTAGAATCCATTCTTGCAGGGCGCATCAGGGTTCAAATGATTTATTTTTTCTCTGTGTTCTTCAAGAGTATGATTGGGGAACTTGGCTTTAGATGTTTGCTGGTATTATCTAGTGAAATGGTGTAATGTCCTCCATTTGAAATAAGATTTAATAAAAATAATTATATTAAATTATAAAAATAAATAAATAAACAGATAAAAGATAAAAAATTTACTATGTAATATAAGTAACAATGATTGCATTTGAATATATATCATCGATGCACAATCTGTATGAATGACTGAGTTAGCATATAGAGATTAATGACAACGGACTTTATCAAGATATAACATGCAAATTGAATTTGATCTACTAAGACAAGTGACCATGGTCTAATTTCAAGACGGAATAAGGAATGAAGAATTGATAAGAAGTATTGATATGAAGGAAACATAGTGTCTCAATATGCTACATAAAAGATATAGCTAGGTGTTTGATAGAAATAGGGGATTCGTCAAAGCATTACAGAAGTAGACCAATCAATAAGTTTTCAGCCACCGACAGCAGCTCACCAATAAACAATTAATAAATTAGAAGTGTCAGGTGATTATTAGTATTGCTCACTAATAAATATCGAAGAATCTAAAAGATGCAATTACAATGAACTTTGAAAGACACAACTCTTCAGGAAAGAGTCACGCCCCTTAATGGGAAGAAGTATATACAGGGAAATCTTTTAATGGTAATAGGGGGAATAGAAGAAGGGATAAGGGAATAAGAGGTTATAAAGTAGAGCTTACGTTCAAGAGCAATATAAATTCAAAGGTTGACATATATATCCACTGAAAATGGAACATGAGGTTGTAATACCAATGTGATATGAAACGAATCATAGGCTATTAGATAGGTATTAGTATTGATCAAGGAAGAGATTACAAATGACACTCAGTATGGGAGACCATCGAAGGGGATGAGGAGTAATATTTATAACTGGGTATTATAAAGGAAATCCTCAGTATTGTTTGAAGCAACTATGAACTAATAATGATTACAGAATATTAATCTGAAATCTATTAAGGGTAAGGAATTATATATTTTTTTTAAAATACATGCAAATTATATATATATATATATATCAAAGTTCCCTGACTAGCTGCGAGTCACGTGAGTCAGGCAAGTCACCGAGCCGAGCCATTCTCGGTGGGTCGGGAAGACCCTAACTCGCGTGACTCGCCGAGTCAGACCCTCTAACTCGCGTGACTCGCCGAGTCCAAGCCCTCTGACTCGATCGCGCAGCAGCTTGACTAACAATATATCAGTGGATGTAAATCGATCAAGAAAGAGATTTAGTCATTAAAGTATCCATAACCCATATTCCTTTAAGGCATGCTTCTATACAGGTCACGTGTTGTGTTTACTGCTTTCATACTTCACGTTTTGTAAATGGTCTGCAACCATCGCATTCCATTCCCAAATTTGTGATCAATAATTCATTACAATGTCTCTGAGCAGATATAAACAATGCTATACATCCGTCATTACTCTATCCTCCATTCTTTTATCAACTGATTTCATTTTATGTATTTCCAACAATCACGGATTTCACATTCTTTGAGGCGTTTTTTAAATAGTTTATGTGAATTCTTTTGTTTATACTTCAAAGAAATCCCCTTTCACTATTGATGGATATCAATATGTTGTTCAAAAGCTCCCATTAGAGGCATGGATGATGCCAACAAGAATTTTTGAAACCTTCTTTTACACTTGTCAATTCGAAAGTTTTGAAAATCTTTTTAACAAATTCATTTCACGCATCGCCTACAATCTACAGAATTCATGAGATCACATTTCTTTGGGGCAATGTTGTGTTTGTGCTTATGTGATGGATGTATGTTTATGTATGTGATCAAATTACGTTTGTACTTATGTAATGGATGTATGTTTATGTATGTGATCAAATTAGCTTTTATTTGATGTTATAGTGTCTTTAAGCTTTATTAAATAATGGGTGCATGAAACAAGTTTTAAATCATTAAAAATCTCTAAATTTCAAGGGTTTTTTTCATTTTGCCCAATTCGAGTCGAGTCATTGCCGAATCACGAGTCGAGTCATTCTCGCCGAGTCCGAGCCGAGTCTGGGAACTTTGAAATATATATATATATATATACACATAATGAGAATGAAATAAGAAATATAGCTGATATATATTATATTGCATGTATCTATTAAATGAAATCAGAATTAGATATGTGTGTATATATATACATAAAAAATAATGTAATCATAATTATATATCAGTTGTGTTATATATATATATATATATATATATATATATATATATATAATGATGTAATCAGAATTATATATCAGTTATGTTGTATTTTATTTATATATCTATATATATATAAAATACAACATAACTGATATATAAAATACAACATAACTGATATATAATTCTGATTACATTATTATATATATATATATATATAATTTGTTAATAATAATGAATGTGTGCAAGGAAATGTGATTCAACAGAATGCAAATACCAGGTAAAAACACTCAAAACACAAATACAAAGCAACATACAAGATTAGACAGAAAGAGAACAAATACAACAAGAATGCAAACCATTATAACCCATGTTGTAGCCTCTTTGAAGCAACGATTTGTCCAAGATAGTGTGGTTGTATGCGTGCTCACGGTTTTGACAGCATAACGGTAGTAGAATGCTCCATTGTTGCTCAAGCTTGCAAGATGGTCATGAAAATGGCTTCAAAGTTTGCACAAGTATGGAGAGCTCTCAAAATTGCATAAGTGAAGTTGCACAGTGAGATGGTGGATATGAAAATGGCTTCAAAGTTTGCACAAGTATGGAGAGATCTCAAAGTTGCATAATGAGAGATTGATATGAAAATGAGAGGGCATTTTTTGGTTAAGTGTTGGAAAAGGGTTAGGGTTCTCAACTCTTATGGGAAGTTGACAAGTGTCAACCCAAGAGTGGATGGAGAGACTTTGAGGGTTGAGAAAAGGACAAGCCATAAAGGCACTTAATGTCTCAAATCCCAAAAGAAATGTGGTGGAAGGAGATAAAGAATATAAATTTCTTTTGAGGGGACAAGACTGAAAGTGCATTTAAGGAAGACTTAATGACACTTGGTTGGGGATTAGGATGGATGGGACAAGGTTTGACTTTGATTCCCTAATCTTTATGCTTAGGAATGTGCACATGTTTATAGAGGGTTTAGGCCTAATGAAATAGGCTAAGTAGCCGATCCTGGTTTTGGTTTGGATTCAGATTCGGGTTCGGGTTTGGGGATTCGGCAAATTTTTTTTTGGGCCGGATCCTGGTTCCGCGGGTATATATATAGACATTTTTGAAAAAGAAATATATATATATATATATAGATAGATATATTATAAATTTATATATGTATGTATATTTATAGATTCCATACATGTAACATGTCAATGCTCATTCATCATTAGTTCAAAACTTCGAAGTTCAAACATATAATGATAATAATAAGAAGTTAGAAGTGTGATTCTCATAAAATGATAAATCCATAATTATCAGTATATGATTATATCATATTCATACTTTGTAAAAGTCTCAAGATGTCATTACATGCTGAAAATTTAAAAAAAAAAATTAAAAAAAAACACAAAGTGGGCCCGTTTTTTGACACCCAAAATCTTGGATTCCCGTGGATCCTTCTGGATTCCTGCGGACCCTCCTAGATTCCTCCTGGATTCTGGCAGGATTCTGGAATGGAATCCGGATTCCATTCCGGACCCCTGCTGGAATCCGGGAGGAATCCAAGAGGAACCAGGATCCGGGAAGAACCAGAACCAAGATCCGGGCCTCAACAGAGGAATCCAGTAACATAGGAAATAGGTGATTAGAAGACAAGTGGGCCTAGTAGGAGAATGCAAGTGGGAGGAGAGAGAGTAGATGAGGATTAATTAAGTAAATGATGCATTTACCTAATTAAAATGGGGTTAAATGGTGCAAGTGGGATATGTAGGATTTTGCAAGTGGATGGAGTTTTGTTAATTTTTGAATTCTTTTTAATTCAAAAATAGAGAAAAGGGTTTTAATTAAATAGATAGGTTTATTTAATAAAATGGGATTGGACTTTAGATAAATTAAATCAATTAATTCACCTAGCAGGATTGGCAAACAGGGAGATTAATTAAATAGGCAGACCATTTAATTAATACAACTCTAGACGAAATAGAAAGGGAGCATTAATTAAATAAATTGATTATTTAATTAATAAGACGACTATAGAAGAATGGTTAATATGAGTTTAATATGATCAATATTTAATGATCAGATTTAAATGTCTACAATGAAATCAAAATTATTTACATTTTATGTAGTAATAATTTATATATATAACAATAATCATGATTATATATATTTGTATGACAATAATATTTATATATCGAATCATATACATCTATAATGCAATGAAAGACAATTATAGTGACCTAGCCTTAAACCTTTCACTAATGCCTTTGGAAAGATAGGTTGGTTTTTATAGGGACGAGCGAGTAATTTCATCACAAATTAGGTGACTCACAAGAAGTGGTATTGACGGATGTTCATGAAACCCTTGGGCTTAATTATGGAGGTGGTTTCAGCACCCTATGATGATCACGATGACAAAGAATTTCAAGGGGCAGATTTACGGGCAGATTTGTATATTACCTGCAATTCTAATATACAAGAGAATTTGAATGCTGCACTAAACACTTCTGGTGCTGCACTAACCAATTCATTTGGACATCAACTGAAAATGCTAATATACCAAGGGTGCCACACTAACCACTTCCTGTGCTGCATTCATACAGCAACCATGAAGTTGACAGTGAGAGAGGCGACACAAGCTGAGGAAGAAGGGTCAGAAGTGAAGATATGAAGCCCGGCACTGGTATCACATCATATTGAACGCTACATTTGTGATTACAAGCTGCGTTTGAGGCAGATCTAATTTGGTTTTACCAGTATGAGGGGCAGTGGAAATGATAAGGTGTTTGGCGTTAATTCCAAAAGGTAATGCATGCTTATGCTGGAGGGGTACGCCAACAAATGCAAGGAATGTGCACAAATGCTGTTAAAACTTAAAAGCAGCATCGACGGAAAGGGCCGCTATCTTAAGTATTGCGGAAGTGTTCAGAGAGGCCAGGTCTGGAGAAGTTCAAAGGATAGGAAAGGACTTCTGATCAGAATTTAACCTTATGTTGCTGATCTTCTTGTTTGCGTTATTGTTGATGTTGTTTGTTTGTTGGTACCATTTGATCGCTTTGGGCAGCCTACTAGAGTGGCTTGGCTGAGTGGACTATAAACTATGCTATTGAATCATTACTTGGCAATGGTTTTGAAGCTGAGATGCCTGGTCTGAAGTTTTCCATTCAACAGAAAATTTGGCACATATTTTTACAAGGATATTCAATATGGATGTTAAGCTGAGGATGGCGAATGATTGTCCAGATGACCTGGCAGAGGGGACTGAAATTTGATGAGGAAGTGGGCATAAATGAATTCAGTCAAAAATAAAAGTCATAAAGTAGATATAACAAAATAATTCTATCTCTAATGTGATGTCTTCATCTAGAGGTGAAATAAATTTACTGAAGATTTTTGAGTGGGAATTATCTTGCAGTATAGACAGAGTTACAACAGAAGTAAGGTGAAAATGTTTTAACAAAAGGCACAAAGTGATAATAACTGCAATTGCAAGTAAAATGGAATTTTATTAGCTGTGGGTTAGAGTAGTTATTTGATCAAAAAACATAAATTACACTAACTTAAATAAATTAACAAGGAATTAAATTACTTTGATCAAACAACTGTGATCTTGAGTGCATGAGGAGGATCTGTAAGTAGAGCTTAGTGACAGCATGAGAGGATTTGTTAATGTAAGGCATTAACATATTTTAAATCCATTGGTTAAATTTTATTTGCTGGTAGGATCTCTTTTATACTTTTATATTTGACTCTATGGCCCAAGATTAGGCGCATATCTGCCATAAGGCCTAAGGCATTTTCAAAATCAAAACCAAGTTTACTTTTCACGTTGTTAGTGAAGGCTTAGTTTTAGTTATTGTTCTCCATAGTGGTCACTAATAATAACCCAAGATAAAAGCCAATTTTCAGTAATATTTTGTGTTTCTTGGCATACTATTGCAAGAGAAGCATCCTGTTGAGTATGTGAGTCTTTGATGTTGCTGAAAGAGTCACCTGCTAGGTCCTGTAGAGCCTAAAGTGCAGGAGAAATTAACCTCTTGTTAATTATCATTTGTTGGCCACTGACCCATGGATTATGTTGATTGAATGTGCCTGATTCATAGGAAATCCTGGCAATCAGTTGGAGCATCCAATAGAACCCATGATGAGGTGGCAGATGGCTCCCGATAAACACCAAAGAATTATTTTTAATTGTTGTGATTTCCTATTCCACTCTCAACTGCCCTCACTTCCACTGACTTTCTTCCCTTTGAAAATCCTTGCTGTGTCGGAATCGAAGGTATCGGTGTGCTGAAAGGTGAGGCATTGTGATTAAAAAACACAAACAAATAATTTTTGTTCTCCAAATTCCTGGGTTACCTTTTCCCCTTTTATTTTTTCATTAATTTTATATTTGGGTAACTATAACCACAAAGACTTCTGGAGGGAGCTACAATAAGAGAGAAAGAAAACAGAAAATACTAATAGTATCACAAATGCACATTGGTTACAATATGTGAAGCTACTTTATGAGCAAGTGCATGATAAAGACAAACTCATTTTAACAAGCTATTACAGTAAGTTGTCCCTTTATTATTTTTAAACAATACACAACTAAAATGAATAATTAATTAATAACACAATAACTAACCCAAGTTGTGGAAAGCATTGAAATGACATAGAAATGAAGTTACAATATACCAAAATGATATTGAAGACTTGGGGCGATGATCAAAGACAACTAGGTGACTTACTGAAAATAGCTTGCTCCTCGAAGAATTTCAGATAGCTCCCAAAAGATTGAAAACTGATTCTAAAAGCATCACTTGGTTCACCAAGGCCAACTGAGCTCACTGCCAACAACTCAGCAAGATTGATCTTGTGTTCTCCAAGAATTTTGGAGATCCTCCTTGATCAGAAATCAGTCTTCAAAAGCACTTGGAAACTAAACTAATTATTCACAAATCACATTTGCTAAAAATGGGGACATCATAAATTGACTTCATTGTACTGTAACTATTACAAAGGTGTGGGGGAGTGGAGAATATGAGAAAGGGAGGAGACTACTAAGGAGTATATTTCTATAGCTATTATGACTATTATAAATGAATATTGAGGTGTGAAATTTGGGTCTCTAGGTGGAAAGGTAAGTGAAGTGACTTTAGGATATCCCTCATCCTTATAACTAGAGAGGAGAGCGACGAGGAAGTCAAGTAGGTGTCTAATGCAAGGGCCTTTAGGTACTCAACCTTATAATAAATATGGGGTGGAGAACTACAAAAGGAGGTAGTTAATCAACCGATTAAGAGAGTCTCTCTCTCTAGGATACTCAAAGTACTTAACCTTGGAAGGATAGGAAGGGTATACTTAGGAGAAATCTCTTTATATGGGATACTTAAGGTACTCTAGTCTTGGGAGGATAGGGAGAGGATACCTAAAGAGCTCTTTGCCTATGATACTAAAGGTACATGAGACTTGGAAGGATATGAACAGTCTACAAAGGCAATCTTGGGATAGGAAAACAAGAAGTGATCAAATTTTGAAGCTATGTAGGTAGACATGAAGATTGTTCATCAATGTCAGTACACAAGGAAATTTTCTTATAAATCTCACGAGAGGTAGAAGTTTAAACAAAATTTGTATCTTGAGATGTGGGTAACTCCTCAATTAACCAAATGTCCTCATGATATCGGATAGGACCAAGAAAAGAATTAATTGAGGTCTTCTTCCATATTAGGATCACTTCATTCTAAAGAACTAACAACCTCAAAGCATGTGTATTATATAGATCGAGGTACCTAGCTCCCTATATCAACCAACTCATAGGTTGGACCCTTCCACCACTCTATAAGGAATGCTTTCTCATCTCACGAAAGAAAAAGGCTTCTGAATTGCTGATATATAGAACAAGTGGTCCCACAAATTCCTAGAACCATTCTGCATCTTTCAAAGCCTCAAGGAATCCTCCATATAGATCCATCCATGACCAGATCAAGCACACTAATTGGGACCCTGTAGATAGAAATGTGTCACTTTCTGTTTTTTTTAAATGTTCTTAGTAAGCCCTTACAATCTCATCAAAGAAAAGCAATTGAGGTTCCCAGCTCCCTAAGGCAACCAACTCACAAGGTAGTGGTAGTAGAACCTTACAATCTTTAGGGGAATACTTTCTCATCTCATGAAAGAAAAATGGCTCCCAATTGCCAATATATAGAATAGGTGGACCCAACCATTCCTAGTTCCATCCTATGTCTTTCACAGCCTCAAGGAATTCCCCTTAAATATCAGGCATGTTACTAGGGTGTCACTTCCTATGTTTAGAAATGCTTCCATTAAGCCCTCCAATCGCCACACACATAAACATATATCTTTCAATCCAGATAAACCTAAATATGGTAGGAGATTAACACAATTTGGTTCCCATAACATCTCGTGGCTACTAAAGTGAACTAAGCCAAGTAGGTTTTGTCCTCTCCCAATTCCCTTAGTCATGTTTTAATAGGTCAAGTGAATATAAAAAAATGCTTTCTTTATTTCGTCAAGGATTATAAAGAAAATGAAGAGGATGGCGAGCGGCAATTATAAAGCCTATCATAGAGATCCATTATCTAAACACATTTTCAGAATGTACAAAAGCATAATAACCATCCCAGAAATTTATTAACAATACAAGAAATATGGACAGGGCATGGTTATATCAACCCTCTTGGACAGAGACAAACAGATCATGTAAGTATGGTATAAGTATTCAAAATTTTATAATTATGACTCATGTAAGTGAGTTGTGTTAAGATAAAGAGGCATATAGAGTAGCACTAAGTTTAATTGATTGAATATGTGGAAGAACTGTAACAAGTTTGAATTTTTGAAACAATGCTCATAAATTAATTGCACAAAACGATGCTTGGGATCAACATAACTTCCAAGATACATGGAGCTCATAGACCTTATGGTTTGTCATCTCTACCTTAAAGAGCTCAAACAGTACATGTTTTTATGTTCCCAGCCAGAAAGGTGTTCTTCAATCATCCCTAGAGATCACCTTTAGTGTCCATGACTAAATAAAAATTCATTAGATAGTGCTACATATTAACACAGTCAATGCATGTGCTAACTGCCAAAAGATCTTTTGCAGATATTTTTTTTTAAACATAGACAACTAAACAAACTATAAAATTACTTATCATACATAAATGGCATTTAACAGATCCAGAAAACTCAGATCATACCCTTATTTAAACTATGACAACTAGCAGTCTAGAATAAGGTTTGTCAAGATCCAAACTCTAAATTTGTTCACAATGTACTCTTATTAAACTATAAATTATTAAAACCCAATATTGCAAGTTCTTTAAGGACCTAATTGGATTCTCAAAACCAACTCGACAATTTTTCACATTTGCCATGTGAATCATTAGAATGTGAACTATACACATTATGTAAGACCTTAATCAAACAAAAAAATATCTGAAAATAGATAAGGAAAATAAGTTCAATACTAATTCACATATTACATGTTTAAACAACATACAATCACAATCAAAATCTTATGCATTCCTGGAGGTCTAAACCAGATCATGGCTGGAAATAAGCTCTATAATTGTTTGTGATTTGTCCTACTTATATTACAAACCCCTACTTATTCATGAAGATATAAACATGAGAGATGAAAATAAGCTCTATAATAGTTACAATTTGCTCTATGTGAATTACAAATTGCCATATTTCAATCCATACACATTCTTTAAGAACTTGATCTAACAATTAACAACCAAAAATTAGCTTCATAAATTGTTGACATTGTACACATTCGTTTATGCCTTACTGAAATTTAAAAAAAAACCTACATCTAATTCCCATTCTTTCTTTAAACCTCACCAAAAAATTAAGAAGAACATAGAAAGAAAAAAAAATGTTCAGAGTTTTCAATTGCTTATGTATAAAACATGTAGTTAAGTGGTTGAAAACTAAATAAGCATATCAGCTTACCAGATCTAAAATAACTACAATAAATAGTGAAGAGATCTTGTACGCCGACCAAATATGCAGAAACTTATGAAAACAATTCAAAATTTAATTACCGATATGCTCTTTAGAAATCGAAAGCAACGCTTCATCACACAAACAGTAGTTGTTGCTCCGGCCAAAAGGTCTCATTTAAAACTTCTGCTGGCTATAGCATAGATAACCAGAGGACCTGCTGCAAGATAAGAGAATGGCCAATCAAGAACACCAACAACCGCCACTGAAACAGTTATGGGAGGCCTACCAAGGAGAAATGCAGCTGACGCGAGGATAATCGCATGCATTGAAATCATACTTTGCATGAAATATATGAAATAATTTAACATTAAGACACCAAACATAAAATATATGATTCCGTGATTTTGACGCCAAAATCATTTTTAAGAAGTAACAATGAAAAAC
This sequence comes from Thuja plicata, assembly GCA_018584345.1. Lineage (NCBI taxonomy): Eukaryota > Viridiplantae > Streptophyta > Pinopsida > Cupressales > Cupressaceae > Thuja > Thuja plicata. The sequence goes on along the minus strand of MU225951.1, from coordinate 1,139,135 downwards.
AATATTTGTATAGGTTGTACCACCTATAAAGCATCCACTTTAAAAAGAAAGTAGAAAATGGTGGTAATTGTCAGCCTTTAGCAATATTTTAAAGACACGACTACTACAAGAGATGTACCTAAATTTATGGATGCAAAATCAAGGATCAGCCTCACTGTTAGAATGTTGCCACCTACCTGCAACCAGCACAACTAAAATTAGCATATCATTCAAATGATCAAATTTTATTAATCCAAAAACATCTATTACAAACTATATCTCTCCCTACTTCAAATAAAGAGAGTATTACTTTTCCTTGTTACATGCCAAATCACCATGAAGCTAGAATAGGTACCCCTGCATGCAAAACAAAATGTAAATATAATCATTAAGTAAAACTAAATTTAGAGCTGCAATGGGTGCATCAAAATTCATCTTCTTACTAATACTTTCAATGATAATGGTAAAGCTAAATTTTGTTGAGGAAACGTAATTAAAGAAATGGTTTCCACAAACAAGGTTAAATTTCCTAATAAACTAAATATACCCGTTAGCTTTTTAATCATAATAAAATAGATGCCCAAGGTTTTCCATTGGATTCATTCACACTTGACTTTATTTGTTCTCCATAGGCATAAACATGAACAAATTCCATAGAATTTGACATCATGGCTGAAAATTGCAATTTGTCACACAGTTAACCACTTGGATCACATTTATTTCACCTTAACTACTTTCCCTGACTTTGAAATACAATACCTTGGATTTGAACTTTAGAGAAGTTACATCCGGTATGTGTGACCCAATACAAAGACAATAGAATTATGCAATCAACATAGCTTAAAATATTTCTATAGTGCTAAGTCCAATGTGTTAAAGAAGCTAAAACAACAGAAACAAGTAATGGCATACATCTCTATTATATACTATAGTCTATAGGCATGTGGGAGTATCAAAGATCTGATCATATGAGAAATCCTACCACTAGAGACTTCTTTATGGAAAGCTCAAAACTCGCACAAAATCTTTTCTTCAACTATTAGTGCCTTGAAATAATATGAATCCCTGGCTTTAGCTTCACAATGGAAACATCTCTCTCATACACAAGCTTTATCTAAATGAGACTTAATTGAAGATTCACCTTCACATATGAATCCTCGTGAGAGATATAGCCTTAATCGGAGTCATATGAATTGATAGCATTATTTATCAATCAAGCGGCAATTGGGAAATGATGGGATCAAATACAAATTCATCAAAGACTAGTGCACCCACAATACCTATAAGTTATAACAGAATGTTTTAGGGATTTTCCATCTATTGCCTATTGTACTGAGCTCCTCCCTTGACCATATTTATGATGCAATATTCACAGTATTTGTCAAATTAGAAAATCCATTATGTGCATCACATTAATGATAACAATACTGATACAATCTATATAAGCCAATTCACCTTCTGCCAGGATGCCCATACCTTACTAATATTGTCACCAATCATATTCCACCTTGAAACATCATGCTATAACTTGTGAATCTATGATAAACAAGCATTAATTCATAGTCAAGAAAAAATGACACAGCAGCCCGTACTAATAACATGGTCAAACATCAATTGCAAATACCATAGCCTTCATCAAGGAATGATTCGGGAGTATTTCTTTCTTTTCTGAAAACAGTTTATTGTTATGAAAGATAAAAGAAATCAACATCCCACTTCAATCTAGATAAAACCAACCACAAAATCTTCAACTTAAATCCTGACATTAACTACATAACAATGCCCACCTTCAATCTAAACAACTAGCTAACAAAAAAGATCAAACCCTACACCCAAAAAATACTTCCTAAATCTCCATAAACAGACAAACAATAAGAAAGCCTAACAAACAAGACATGCACAATTCCACACCAGACACCCAACATAATTCAACAAAACAGAGGGATTCCAAACACAACCAACCACAGTGGAGCTTGCAAAACCAAAAATAGGGTTGATAGCTTAAGAAGACACGCAAAAGATAAAAATAGAGAAGATAACATTTGTGTTCTTTCTATGATCCTCGTGTGCCCCGTGACCCTGCTTCTAAATTATGTAATCCACAATCACCCAATAATCAAAAGCCAATGTCACTGAACATGGAATCCTTTATAGAGGGTACTATTGTACCTGAATGGCTCGGCCCTTGAACACTAGCAGAGATTATCCCTTCCTCCGCGAACTTCATCCGGGCCCGTCAATCAAAATGATTTTGTCGCCGGCTCCCTGTCAATCTCAGGAAATGAAAAACTAAAACCAAACTTACGATTAAAGGGACCTCACAATCTGGAGGAAGGTAAGATTTTATATGCTCTCAAAATAGCCGTTCGGTTGGACTTGGACGAGATGTTTTCAAATAATCGATAGCAGTTTTGCCCGTTTATGCTTGAATTTGGTCCGCGCCACAGTTTGCTCACCATGTTGTTTTTGTTTTGTTTTGTTTTGTTTCTTTTCTTTTTTTTTTGGTTGTTTTTTAATTTAAATTAGGTTTTTATCTAGAAATGAGGTTAAGGTTAATTTAGATTAATTTAATTGTATTTTTTTATAGAGGAATAAATTAGAGAGTTTTTTTTCTTGAATAGTCTAAAAAAATTGAACTATGAGGTATAATGCGATGTGATATGAATTTTTTTTTAAATATTTGTTATATCAAAATAATTTATCAAATTTTAGATAAAATATTAAATCAAAACTAAAGAAATAAGATGTAAGAAATTGGTATTTGATATAAAAATAAATAAATTTATTTGTAAGGATTTTAGATCAAAATTAAAAT
>MU225951.1:1110302-1131510 GCA_018584345.1 Thuja plicata | reverse complement strand
ATATATATAGGGCATATTAATGTTATGATGCAGGATGATTAATGGAGAAGCACAATCAGAATTGGCACTCAAGGAGGATCATGCTTTGGAGACCAAATCAATAGCATTCAGCAAAAGATCAACATTTGAAGTAGTCAAATGATGAATTGGTTAAAGTTCATTTGGATAAAATCAAGGACTTTAATGGTCATTTTCAATGTGGAACAAATATAGGAAGTAGTGGATAGCTATATTTACTCCTTATGTAATTGGACAGTTAGTTGTTCCTCATTTGATGTATAGTTTTCCTTCTTCCTAGTTCTGTAATAATTCTTATCTGCCTATTCCTTTGGGCGTTGATTTGTTTGTGGTTAGTTAGTTAGTATTTTTTGTTATAAATAAGGAGGTGATTCTTTGGGAGTTAGCTAGATAGAATATAATTAAATGTAAGGTGGCAGTTTAGTTTTCAATACAGTTTTAGTAAGTTTTCAAGCTATGTTATGTAACAACACTTTTTGGATAAATGAATAAAGTGATAAAGTTTTGAATTCATAGTGTGTAATTGAGTTATAGATATACTCATCCAAGGGGGCCACTTGGTGATTAATCCCTTTTTATTTTTGCATTACTTTCATTACAATTATAGTTACCATTCTGGAGTTTAACTGTTCCTACAACCACGGTAGACAATTTCTTGTGACTATTCCTGCAACAAAAGTGGACAGAGTAGTTCTTGTTTGATCATCCTAAACTTTGTTATAGTTCCTTCCATGAGCTTAGCTTTAGCATTGAATTTTGAGTAGCAGTTATATTACTTCATTTCCACGCCATTACCTTTCAGTTGTAGGATAACATGGCTTTAATAGGGAATTAATGCACATACAATGTTGGCCCATTTCAAGTACATGTACCCTAAATTGACAAGTAAATGAGCCTTCACAATGATAAAGATAGCTTCTTATTCTAGATTTACAATCCCCGAGCTGGGTTTTGTAAGCTAGTTATTGATGTAATTGGAAATACAAACACTTTTGTCGTTGTTGTCAGGGATGGTGTCAAACTAAGGGCCTATTGCAGCCATGTGTTTTTAATTGTTTTATTAATTTTGTTACTAGCTAGCTTTCAAATTCAGTCAATGATAAGTTATATTCCAATTCAAGACAGTTTCAATTTATTTCAATCTGCATGCATAGAGATAAGAGAAGAGATGTATTGGGCAGATTTCTACCTAATCATGGTACTCTTATGTTGATGTCATTGCAAATTTAGCCCCTTCTTTCTCTTCCTTGGAAAAAGAGCTAGTTGATCCAAATCCTTTTGCTGACATATTTTCTTATTTGAAAATTTCTCCACTGGAGGAACCACTTGCTCAAGATCAACCAGATAACCGACTTGCTTTGGTACCCTATCAAGAAAGAGTTCAGCCAATATTGAAAAGACCTAATCTTCCAACTTTTGAGTTTCCTATTACTAACCAAAATGATAGCCATAAACTCAAAACTATTCCTACTTCAATCCTTCATAAGTTTTATGGCTTGGTAACAAATGACCTAGATACATTCTTGTTTAAATTTGATATTCTCTATAGAAGCTATGACTACACCACAGATGCTCATAGGCTTAATCTATTTCCTACTACTCTGAAGGAATCATCATTAAGGTGGTTTATGAGTCTAGGGAGAGATGTTGTTAGAACTTAGGATGATATGAAGGAAATGTTCCTTCACGAGTATAAAAAATAGTGTACAAGAGAAAAAGGTAATGACATTTTTAGAATGCAGCAAAAAGAAAATGAGAGTTTGGAGGACTATATTTCAAGATTCTTGTTTAGTCTGAAGAAGTCCCCACACCATGAACTTAATAAAAAGTCTCAAAAGTTACTTTTTTCTAAGAGGGATATCAGGAGGTTGTATAGAAGCTTTGGACCTTATGAGCAGAGGAGATATCACTCAAGAAACTTGGGAGGATATCAAGAAAATATGCCTAAACTACTCTATAGAAGTTATCAATAAAGGAAGAGGTTATCAAACTGCTATGGGAAATCCAACTACTAGTGGAGTTTCAAGGACAAAAAACACACACATGCTATCATATTTCAAGCAAGACGTCATCAACAATATGGCCACTAAGTTGGATACAATGCAAGCCAAGAAGAAACATGAGGAGATAGAGACAATGCTAGCATAATATTGTCATCACAATAGAAAAAATAAGGACTACAGATGCAAGATGGTGGATAATATTAAGAGCACTCAAATTCCTACTGAATTCAAGCAAGTAGCAGGGGATGATGACCAGATTGTCTTCATTTCTCAAAGAAGGCCATGGGCTCCAAGACAAGGTATGCCACAAGACCCTTTAACTTTTAGTGGTCCATATTCAAATGTATATAATAATCAATGTCAACCCCCACACAATGCAAATTTTATAGGTTATCCACCTCAGCCTTGGAATAATCCTCAGAATGCCTAGCCAAATTATCATAACCCTAAACCTTAGCGGCAACCTTCTCAAGGAAATTGGCAGCAACCTCCTGGAAGTTGGCACTACATGATTTGACTCCATTTTCTGACGCTTGTTTGTTGACATATCAACAAACCTTTTTTCAAATTACAGACGAAACACTCATATAAATTTCATCACAAATTTTTTTTCGCTTTTTCGATGAACCAATTTTCATCAAAAAATCTATGGTATAGGTTCGTCAAAATTTGGACGAACTCTTGTAGTTTTTGTTGTTTCATTGAAGGCAGAATTGGAGCCCGGGAAATGGCAATTTTTCTATTTTGCAATCATAGATTTTGGAGCCATAAAAATGGAAATTTCTATATTTTTCAAGGATTGATTTTAGAGCCTACAAAATGGTAATTTCGCTATTTTGCAAAGACAAATTTTGGAGTCTGCAAAATTGTGAATTCGATGTTTTGCAAAGACAGATATTGGAGCCTGCAAAATGGAAATTTTGTTGTTTTACAAGGACAAATTTTGGAGGTCGCGATATGGCAATGAAATATATGGCTCAGTCAGTTGAAGACCAAAAAGGAATCAACATTATCTGAGAGAGTGGCCATGTGCTTAGCAAGAAAGAAAGAAGAAATTGCCGCAAATGTTACCATTTTTCACCCATGGCTCAAATTGGTGGAGCAAAGTCAAGTATGTTTATTTTAAGGTGAAATGTTCAATTCATTTATGTCTTGCTTAAACCATTGCACATATTAGAGTTTATCAAAAAAATTCAGTTTCATGATGTAATGTGTTCTCATTAATGTAAAATAATTTAGTTTTCCATTCAAATGTTTTACAGAAAAGAAAGAGACACAAAGTAAATTTTTGCTCATATATCTCATAATGTTTCATACATTGTCTCATTATTTTGCTAAAAGACATATACAAAAGTGTGCATGATTGTAAGCATTATTTCATTGAAAAGACATAAAGCTAAAAGACCACACAAACCGTGGGCATAGGTCATCAAGTGTTATACAAGGAAATATTGTGGATTTGTAAATAAAGTACATGGAAGGATTAGGAAAAACATTTTTCATTGCCTTTTATTGTGCAGTTGAAGAAGATATATTGTATGCTTTGCCTTTCCACATTGTCGCTTTCCTTAGTCCCTCTCACTCTGCTACTCTGAGTGTACTTGTAGGAGATTGAAAATTTGTTTTAGAGCTTGAGATGTTTATCCTCACCATATAATCTACTTAAAAACATAAAATCTTCCCTCATACAACACAAAATCAGCTACCAAATCATATGAACATCAGAGAAGTAGAATAACCAACACCAATATCAAAATTGGAGATCTATTATTTTTATCTAACTCATTTTCTTCATGTGCGGGAATAGGTACATATGTGTTATTAGTCAGAATGCAGGATCAAGTGGGATCTTGTAAGGGATGAGCCCAACATGCTGACAAATAACAAATATGCAATGAAAAAACAACAAACAATAAAGTGTTCATTTTCAGCTATAGGATTATAAGGAAAAACATGAAAAGCAAGGACAAGAGCTACAAGAACATTATTACATCTACATGATAGAAATGTAGTATTATGCAATGAAAAGAAACCATCAATTCCTACTTAGAAAGTGTAATCAAGTACACAAAAGATAAAGCAGAAGCATCTTCATGGCAGTACAATCAATAATAACACATGATATGCTTTGGAGTATCGATAATAAAGATTACCAAATGTACTATTACAATAATGTAGCAAAGAGAACAAGATGCATTAAAGAGAAATGCCATAAACAACTATAGGAGCAATTAACAAATCTGGTCATCAACAAGAGCCATGACATTGTACTCAGTAAGGAAGTGGTGCTCTGCCATAAAACCCCTCATGCTTAATGTAAGACAATGGTGTTTTTTTCCAACCTGAAAGTGATCTCAAAAGATAATAATACATTGGCTTGAATCAGATTTTAATGAGATCAAGTTGGAAGAACATTTGATATTCGATGCAATAAGGAAAAGGACACCAAATCATGAAAAGGAGAAGCCATATGCCACATTGTCTTGATGCATGTTTTAAAAGTATCAAATGGAAAAGATGTGGAAAATGTGATGATGAAAATAAATCCAAGGAAACAACCAACTATTGAAGATAAAACATTACAAGATAAGGAGCAACTATCACTTGGAAGTTGAAAACAAAGGTACACATGCTAAGTACATTAAATAGAAAAGTGAAGTATAAGATAGTGGTTTAAAATACCGGTATAGATAGAGAGGTCATTATCATTTTATCATCATAAATAAAAGTGATCAACAGTTAAATGAAGAGGACACCATGTTGCTACAAAACAAGTTTACATAAAACAAACTCTCAATCAGATGTGAGAAACAAGGGCATCAACAATAGTGAGAGTTTCAATGCACCAAAAATCAATGATTGAATCAACAAGGAGATGTCAAATGATTTTTCTAGTTTTAGGGTCTCCTAAATTTACCAGTTAATTCTATGGTGTGAGTAAAGTTGGTTTCTTATTCTCATAATCTAGCACTAAAGGGTTGGACAACTTAATGCATTTTAAAAGCTACATGCTGAGTGGAAAGAGTGAAAGAATGGTATGATAGTATAGTCTAAACATAATAGTGACCATTATTAATGCAATCAATTATAAGGCATGAAATAATAGAAAACAAGACAGGTGGACAGTGGTGAATGTGTTGATTTGTAAAGCTCAATATGGTAATATGATCAATAGGGTCCAATTTTTTGATACCAGAATTTCCTCTATCTGCCCCATATGATCCAAATATACTGACATTATAAGAGTCCAATAGCCTCATTTTCTAAGATAGCAACCTCTAATTAAAAGGCTCTTTAGTAATTCAACTACTTCCTCATACCCATTACATAGTTTCAATAACAAGAATTTAACTTGAAAAATGTAACTACTTGAAATATTATGAAATAGAACACATTTTCTTTTAGAGCTATTTTTCAAAACTAGACATGTGTGTACACTCAAGGGATGAAATACCTAATGTAATAATCTTAGAGTGAACCCATACTGCTGAGAAGTGATCAAGGCAGACGGAGCAGAATCCAGTCTACAAGTTCTTGTCCTTTTTCATCTTATCAAGGTAAGTGCTTAATATTTCCATGCATTCTGTGACCTTGGGCATGTCATTAGTGTCAAGAGCCACATCCATTATTTGAGCTACCACTAAAGCCTGAAAAAAAAACTAGATTAGAAGTAAACATACTTAATAATTTCAAATTTAGATAATTTAACCATATTCAAAAAAATAATACATCCATTCAACCCTCAACATAATTTAAAAAATTTACATAATATTTGTTTCCATAAGTATACAAATGGTTTACAATATTTCATTAGATTTTAAGAAGCAACCAAAGTATTATAACAAACAAAACAAGGCCAGGAAGTTAAGTTTGTCGTATTCTACACAGCTTATGGTTATATTTGTCAATCTATCAATAAAGTAAACATAGATCAAGAAACCACATGTGAGTTTTATGTAAATTATATATTCACCAAATCATGTTCTAGTATTATCACTTCTTTGAATTGCATATCAATGGCAACCAAAGGTTGTAGTGCAGGCTTTGGTTTTAAAAGGCATTGAAATCATAAGAAGTTAATGAAGGAGAATTGTTTTTCCTACATTTTACAGAAAATGTGTTTGTTTCCTTATTTGTTATTGGCTCAAAGGATAACATGATACATCACATGTGTAGCTTGCAAAAATCAGATGATTATGGTCATTGTCACCCAATGTTCAAGAAAAAATGAGAGGGAAAGATCATTGACAATATGCAGGTATACAAACTCAAAGAAAAGATGTATTCATGGCACTAACAAAAAACAATATGCAGCTACAAACATATGCCAACAGAAAACAAAGAGCATCATAAATATGTTAAAGATAACAAAGATCATCATGGTAAAGGCAATATTAATTCACTGTATTAACTCAACCATCACAAGACTGAAGATTGATTAAAAGATATAAAAGTACATTTTGTTTAAGTGTAACTTGCAGAGAGAATAAAATAGTGATTAAGATAGTGGACTGATCAAACATTTTTTGAATTGCTTCAAATGCCCACAATGATGAAAAGATCTCCAAATGAGAAGAGAAAGCCTAAAATATCATAGTTGAATATCATCAATAGTTTCTGTATAAAGTATTGTTGGCTCAAAGTACATCATAGAAGCAACATACATAAATGAAAGTCATTTCAAATATGCAAGGAGGTTTCAGATATTTTTGTCTTTTGTAGATTAATTAGTTCATGTAGTTCATTCTTTCCAAATAAGACACACCAGAGAAAAGAATACTGGAAATCAAGCCAAGCATCCAAAGGGCACAATGGTTTCTTGCTGCTCAAATTATCATAACGTCGTAGGAAAAATTCAATAAATGAAAGATTTTAAGTTTTTTTGAAACAAAAATGTCCATTGTTTTGAGTAGAATACTCACGACTTGCCAGAAATGGACTAAACCATCATTCTTTTCCTTGACGATGGAAGAGTGTTTTCAAAGCACCAACAAAATATAGAAATCTATCATGAAATGATACTATAGATCTACATAAACAAATTATTATCAAAGATTTTTTTAGTATAGTTTCAAAATGCATTGGTGTATTTCATCAAATTCCCAATTGAAGGTGAATTTTTTTTGAGGAATTTTAAGCTACAGTTGAAGACATATTAGAAAACCCTCGCAAAAAAGCTCTTGAACAAAGAATAGATAATAAATTACATGGAAAATATTGGCCAATCAATGATAAAGTGTAGAAGCCTATAGAAGAATAGTAATCCATAGTGATATGATACAGGAAGGAGCTCTTAGGTTTTTATAAATAAATACATACCTGTTGAAATGCAAAGATTGTGTAAAATCTACAAAAATATTTAGTGAAATGTCTCAGAAAACCTTCATAACCTATTAGAGATCTAAAAAAAACTCCATGTTCATGGTAGAACCCTAGCAGTGGCAGCCAAATGAGGCTTCCAAAAGGATGAAATTCAAATGAAGAGCAAATGCAAATTTTACAGTTTTGACCCTAATACCATAGTTTAAGGCTTTTTTATTTTTATCTTTATTTTATTAGAAAACTTTTCCAAGGTGCGCAAATACCAGAAATTTTGGTTTTTTAATAAATTTATTCTTGACATTCGTCAGAAATTTGACAAAAATTGAAAAGCGTCGCAATTTCGACGTCGGGTAGAATTTAAAAAAAAATTTGAAAATTTCATAGGTACCCAACGATGTGTTCAATTTGTGGACTTCTGTTGAAAAGTTTCATCAAATTTTTGGGTTAAATGTGTTAGCATCGCCACAACCTCAAATTCCATGGCAACCACCCCAGGGTAATTGGCAACATGCTTCACAATGGAGAGGAGGTCAGCAATGGCCAAACCAACCAGCTGGATATCTTCAGCAACCTCCACACCAACCAGCTTTAATGACACCTCCTACAGATAATATTGGTTCCCTTTAGCCTACTTAGTTACCTACTTTGCCTGTTCCTAATCCTAACAATAACTAGTTTACTTTGCAGACCCAAACCAGTACCCCTCTTATGTTGTATATATCAATGATATTCACCTAAGGTCTAGAGCAACTTTACCAACACTATCCCCTCTAGTTATAACTGAGATGCCAACTGGGGAATTAGAGAAAGAGAGTTTAACTGTTGAACCTATCCAACCCATTCTGATAAAAGAAACTAAGGTTCCAAAACCACCTGATGCAATACCCCCATTTCCTCAAAGATTAGAGGAAGAAGTATCCAAACCAAAAGAGGATCCACATTTTGATATTATAGACCAAATCAAGCATATATGTGTCAAGATACCTCTCTTTCAAGCTATAAAAGATGTTCATATTTATGAAAAAGTCATTAAAGAAGCTTTCTTGAAGAAGCCCAGGAGAAAGAAGAAGGATCCTCAAAATGTTCATGTTCTAGGTTAGTAGGCACAATTCTTGGAAAGGTGATGGTACCCAAATTTTCCGAGCTTGGTAGTCCTCTAGTTGGATTCATCATTAATGATGTTCAAGTTAAAAATGCCTTAATTGATTTAGGAGCAGCCATTAATGTGATGACAAAATATGTCATGCAATATCTTCAGATTACCAATCTCAGACCAGCACCTATTGTCTTGCAACTAGTTGATAGTTCTATTGTTAAGCCTAATGGGATGGTAGAAGATCTAGTTGTCACTTTGAATTCTTAGGAATACCATGTTGATTTCATGACACTCTCACCTAAAGCCACATTGAGAGGATATCCTATCATTTTAGGAAGACCTTGGTTAGCTACCACTGATGCATACATTGGATATCGATCAGGAGACATGACTATCTTAGATGGTTTAACAACAAATAAAATTTCCGTTTATTCACCATCTCAGCCTCAACCTTATTTAGCCCAACCAATATGGCCAGACCTAGAGGAAGATGAAGATGAAGTTAATGATGACATGTAACTGATTGAATGTTTGAAGATGTTAAGTTGATCACCGAAGTGCAGAAGGATAATGCAAGACATTAAATCAGTTAATGGATTGTATTGTCATTGATGTCAACTTGATATAATCTAATCGGTTATAATAAAAGTGTCAAAGAATTTAGAGAATCAAAGAGAAAAATATTATGCTTTCAGTAATGCATAAAAGACAAGAATTCACAATATGTCTTCAAACACCGATGGTCAGTGGACATAGATAGACAGAGATAACAGAAAGTCAAGTCATAGTGATGTCCGAGCAAGAACACTGACGAGCAGAATCACCAACATAACCGATGGCCAGAAACATAGTGTAACCCGACAAAGAAGCTCGAGGAGAATTGGACTGTTGACTAAAGCTATCAAAGAGTTAAAACGCCAAAATTAACTTGAGTTCAGAAATGACAAAATATCTACCTGGCAGAGTTAAATATAGACTTAACTAGTAGTTATCTTTTTTTTCATCGACAAGATAAAGCCAGAGATAAGTAATGGATTTAAAGTTGTTTTGTCCAGTTGGCAAGAAGATCTCAGTGAGATAAAACAAGAGTTTTGCTTTAAATCTAATTGGAAAGAATTGTGGATCACACCAAGATCAAGAAAATCTAGAACCTAACAATGGTGATATCATGTCTATAAAGAGACAACTCAATTCATTATGAATTGGTGTGGTGGGTGAATGAATGAAAAGAGGATGATGAAGAGAAACTGATGAAGAGCAACTTCATACAGTCCTGATCAACAAGCTGAGGAAAGAGGTAAAGTTTTTTGTGAACACCGAGCAAAAGAGCACAACATCACCGAGAAGAATCAAAGTGGAGCAAAGGTATAAACCAAGATATATTGATCAGAATAGTTTTATGAGATTACAATAGATTTGAAAATCTGCAAGTATAAGTTGTATATGTGAACAGATCATACTGTTTCAGTTTAACCATTGATTCAGAAAATCTCTTAGCCGAGTGGGATTTAAAGGTCCTTTCTATATTGAGATGCATCCCAGGGAGTATCAAAAAGTTTGATCATGAAGATAGCATGAGATGCCAGATACCTATTGATAGGCCAAGTGAGTGTTTGATCAAGGAAGGTAGCATAGATATGCCCGATATCAAGTGACAGACTTAACTTTTAAATCCTCTAACAAGGTCACACCTAACAGTGTGTTTGTAACCTTTAACAGGGTTGGCTCTTCACCGAGCTCACTTCAGAAGAGTGAAAATTTTGGGTTACCGGTCCCAAGTGGTTTTCCCTTAATAGGGTTTCCACGTTAAAAATCCATGTGTCAATGTATTTATGAGTCATTAATTTAGTGTTTTTCATTACACTTAACTTAATTGGATTGATCGGTATACTCTAGATAATTTACTGTCTTTCAGTAAATTAACAAACTGCTATTCGGTAAACATACAGTAGAAGGTTTTACAAAGCATTATGAGCAGTAGTAATTCGATAAAAGTATTTGGAGGTATTCATCTTATAGGACTTAAGATAACTAGAGGCTTAATATTGTGGTACTAAGTTTTTGGGTTGATTATTGGAATATTTTTGAGGCCACTGATTCACCCCCCCCTCTCAGTTATTACTAACAATTGGTATCAGATCTTGTGTGCTTAGAAAGGGAGTTTAACAGCTCAAGCAAAAGATCACAAGATGAACAAACGAGATGTGCCGAAGTTGAATGAAGACAACTTTGCATCATGGAAAAGAAGAATAAGACTCCACCTATCAGGTATTGGAAATGATATTGTTCAATACTTAGATATTGAATATGTGTTGCCTACAGGACCTCACACTCTTGAGAAATTAAGAGTAAAGCATGAGCACAACTACATGATGATAGAACTTGCATCATCACTCTTTGATGTTGAGTTGAAGATGTCAAAACCTGCACCTCTGCAAAGCAAATGTGGGATAAGTTGAAGCTTGTACATGGAGGAGATGCCAATATACTAAGAGTAAAGGCAGAAAGCCTAAGAGGGAGGTTTGATGACCTAAGGATGAAAGAAGGAGAAAACATCACTCGGTATAGCTGCAGAATCAAAGAGGTAGTAAATTCTATCTGAGGAGTTGGAGGTGTACTTGAAGAGGAGACAATGGTAAGAAAAATCTTAAGAACCTTATTGCCTATTTATGTTATTAGAGTTTTTTCTATTCAATAAATGCGAGCAGTTGCAAACAATACAATTACTCTAGATAGTCTGATTGGTAGACTAATTTCATTTGAGATGAACAACTATGATAATAGTGTCTTACCATCTATAGAATCTACATTCAAATCTTCTCTAAAGATAAGTAACTCAAATCATAGACATGCTGTTAGAAATTATAGTGATAGTGATAATGAGGATCAAGGACTTGATGAGATTGAAGCACTTATGGCCAGAAGATTGCAGAGAGGCAAAGGTAGATACAAAGGTAAATTACCACTTGTATGTTTCAATTGTAAAGAGGTTGGACACTTTGCTATAAGATGCCCAAACTGAAGAAAAGATGACAGAGGAAATGACATATCTTATCAGAAGAAGTTTGATAAAAGTGATAATCAAGATTACCGAAGCAACCGACAATCTGACAAGAGAGATACCTGAGACTACAAGGACAAAGGGAAGAAAGCTTGTTACCTAGCTGAGAATAGAGCTGATGACACTGACACTGAATTAAAAGAAGACATCGAGATGGTATTTGTAGCCATGAAGGATGAATCAGATGAAGATGAAGAAAGGTATGTAGAAACTGCACTCATATCTAAAGTTAGTAAAAATGATGTCTAGATCATAGATAGTGGCTGCACTCACCATATGACCAGTGATAAACAAAAGTTTGAGACTTTTGAATGCTATAATGGTGGTTCAGTGAGAATGGGAAATGATACACCTTGTCCAGTTGAAGGTAAAGGAACCATAATTTTCTTGATTAAGTAAAACAGGTTTTACAAGGTTCCTGAAACTCGAAACAAATTATTTAGAGATAAAGCATTAAAAACAACAAAAGAGAGTTTGGTACCTAAGAGCAGAGCAGGCCAAAGAGGCCAGAACAAAAAAATAGCTAAAGCTTCTAAAAAAGTAGATAAAACCTAATAAAAGCATAAATGCCCAGGGAACCCTAAGACAGGTCCACCATGAGATTGGCCGCTCTGGCCTCAAGTAGCTCCATGTTGGCAGCCGACTCCTTAATTTTCTGGATGGTACTCTCCCCATCCTTTTCCTTAGACTTCTTGGTTCTGGCCCTATTTCTTGATCAGTGTTCTATTCAATCTCCACCTCAATGCTAGCCGCATCCATCCCCTCCTCCAGTTTCTCAATGATGGTGTTGGTGTGTTCTCTGGTCTATTTTAGGATGTTATAGTTTTGTTCAGCTATGTTCTTGAGAGTATTTTCCACCTTGGTCATGTTGTCCTCCATCTGCTTGACTCAAATGCTTAGATTCCTTTGTTCCTCATCCTCACCATCCCTTTTCTCCTTACTGGTACCTCTAACCATTTTTTTGAGGTCCTCAACTTCTTCGTAGAGCCATTTGATTATTCTGTAATTATCTAACATGTTGTTTCTGGTGTTGTTGAGCAGGTTCAGGTCAAATTTGCTGGTATTATCGCTTAGCACCGCCATTGACGGGTCGATAAATTCTTTCACCTTAATATGCCCGCCTTTACTTTCTTTGACTTTGGGGTTTATAATTTCTCTAGTGATTCAAATTTTAGCCGAATTAATGTTAAATTCTCTCCAGCCCATAATCCTTCCCTTATCGGCCATATAACAACATAAATATTTTTCCTGGTCCTTGCCCAAATTTTGGGGTGTGGAGTCTAAAATAGGGGAAGCTCTTCAATTCTTGTCCTCCATGGAGGCACTCGCCTCCCTATCTTTCTCCTTTCTACTTTGGGGTTTAGCAGGCGTGGTGTTCTTCCTCATTCTGCCTTTCCCGGTTGTGATTTTCTCCTCGCCTTCCGATTCCATACCTTCCTCATTCTCATCATAATCCTCATCCGAGGAAATAATCATGGCTTTCTATTTTTGGGGGGTAACCATGATCTCTTTCTTAACTTTCTTTTGGATTCCTTTCCTCTTCTTCGATGACGAGCCCTGGTGGTTCTTCTTTATTACATACTCCTCATTCTCATCAGAATGCATGCCCTCACTATCCTCCATATCTGAGGGAATATAATCAAACCCTGAGGCCTCCCTCTCCTCTTTATGATCGATTTCCTTGCCCATGATTTGGGCCTTAAAGTAGTCATAGATCAATAATATAAGCCCTTCATGCAGGGTGGGGTTAGAAATAGCCTTCCCTCTATACCCATTAATATTATCGTTTATAGGGGCATATAAATAAAAGGGAATAGACACCTTAATACCACGACAAAAATGATTCAAAAGAACAAAATGGTAGGTGCAAATTCTATCAAACCTGGTATCAAGGATGATGTAGTAGATAATGGCCTGGAGAACAAACCTCCATAGAATTTTCAGCCCATCCGACAGGTAGTGGGTGCCGAATTTGGTGAGCTCATTCTTTTCCTCCTTATTGCTAACATATTCGCTAATTGTAGAGTCCAAGATCTTTCTGTCTCTGTATAATTTTTTTCCAACAATAGGGATCCCTGTAACTTCAGAGATGACATCCTCAATCACTGTAAACTTTTTTCCCTCTATCTCGATACTACCTTCATTCCAGTTCTTGACAAACAGTCTAGTCACAGACTATTTCCCGCCATGGAGCCTTTCAATAAAGGTAGAAATCCCACCATTTTGTAGATGTTTCCAGAATTTGGCCCACCTTTGCCATTTTTTACTATCCTTTGCAGGTTCCCTTCTATATCTTTCTCTGCCCATCGCATGAGGAGAATGATCTAACAGGGGAAAATCTCTGCTAAAACCAACTTTCACCAAATGAATCTAGAAAGATCTTCTGTGATGCCTTGCGTTGGAAGTAAAATCTTTGTTTTTGAGTACCTAGTAAGTGTGCGAGCTTTGATTGTGGTTATTACCCTTCCAGCTTGTCTCGTACTTACTATTTATGGTGATGCCATTACCTTTCTGAGTTATCCCTTTCATGATTAGTTTCTATGTGTCCTTCCTTCCCATGGATTTAGTCATAATCCACAATATCTAAAGCTTCACGTGGAAGATCTCCTCCATAAAGCCAGCATGTCTGTCGTTTGCTACACACCGCCCAGTTGGTGAACCAGTCAGAAACATGATTACCTTCTTTGTACATGTGGCTAATATGCACCCTTTTAAAGGTATTCAACAGGCTCTGTGTCTCCTCAATCATGTTAGTAATTGTCCACAAAGGAGGGTGAAGGTTTTTAGGGCAGTTAATAATGTTTTGGGAGTCACCTTCTAACCAAAGTTGTTTGACTCCCAAGTCATGTGCTAACTTTGTCACTTGGAGGGCTGTGCTAGCTTCCGTGAAATGGTTGGTTTGAATGCCTAATGGGAAGCCGACGGTAGCAATGCCCTGACTGTAGCTTTTTTGAATAATTCCTCCGCTTCCCGCCTTACCCAGATTTCCCTTGGCCACACCATCGAAATTGGCTTTGGACCAACCTTCCGAAGGATGGCACCAGGTGCATCTATGTCTAATATCCATGGTCTTCTTGGGTTTTGAAGAGTCGGCTATTCCAACACCTACAAATGGATTAGTATTTCCACATAAAACAAAGTTCTCCAATAGAGCATGATGGATTTTTTCAAAAATGATTTTAGGGCTAGCACTGTGTTCTCTAAAGATGTTATTGTTTTTCTCTTTCCATATGCCCCAGCAGAAGTGAGGGAGCACCCATGACCAGATTTTGTGAAAGGTAGTATTTTGGAAGGGCCAGGTCTAGTGAGAGAACAAATCTTGCACAGAGGTTGGGAAACACCATTGGAGGCCATAGAGCAACATGAGAAAGTGCCAAACAGAGCGAACAAAGGGGCAATGGATGATGAGATGATCCATAGAATCCACGTGGAAAATACAAAGAACACACCTGTTGGGGATAGGGATGCCACGTTTGACTAGGTTATCAACAGTAAGAATACAGTTTTGGAGCAAAATCCAAAAAAAAAACATTGATTTTCAGGATGAGGCCAGGTAACCAGGCTTTTGACCAAAAAGGGGAGGCTTCCTGATTAAATTGGGCAGAGTAAGCAGAGGCCACAGTGAAAGAGCCTTGTGGGGAGTCTTCCCAAATCAAAGTATCTTGATTTTGGGAGATAGATATAGCATTGAGGGCCATGGTTAACAGAGTTAAATCCAGGGGAATAGAAGCCAGGTTCACCCAGGAATTCCCCTCTCTGTAATTGTTGACCCTGTCCCCAAAGAGCAAGATGCAGACCTCCTTCCATTGATTGAAATTGTCGATGTCTTTTAGGGGCTTAGTCATGAGCCAATTTTCATTCCAGAAGCTGATACTATGACTGTTACCAATTTTCCATTTCACTTTAGACTTAGCCAAATATTTAGTATTTAGAAGACCATTCCAGATATAGGAGCCTTTTGAGATTTCCTCATTACCAAAGAATTTATTCAGAGAAGCATTGGGTAGGTATTTTTCCTCAAATAAATCATGTCATTCCCCTTTCCCATGAAAGACCCTCCATATTTTTTTAGCTTGAAGCACCTTAATAAAAGGCCTTAACCTTCTGATTCCCAGACCTCCTTCCCTTTTGGGAAGACAAACTTTTTCCCAGGCAATCAGAGGGATGCGTTTATTCTCTTCCCCTCTTGTCCATAGAAATATTCTTTGAATTTTCTCCAAGGCTTCTGCAACTTTAGCTGGGATAGAAAATAGGCTAAGGGCGTAGGTAGGGAGATTTTGGAGAGTGGACTTAACCAGTTGGATCTTACCTGCTTGGCTGCGAGTAATGCCTTTCCACCCAGCCAATTTTCTCTTAAATCTATCAATAAGTTTGTTCTAGAACTCTTCCAGGGGTTTTTCTGTAAGAGGGAGACCCATGTAGGTGGAAGGAAGGGAACCAATACCACAACCAAGAATTTCCACCATTCTCCTTTGTCTAGCCTCAGGAGTATTGATAAAGAATAATGAGCTCTTTTTCCAATTGATTGATTGGCCACTGGCCTTAATGTAAGAATCCAAGATATTTCTAACCACTCTAGCCTCATTCACCAAAGATTCCCCACCTAAGATGGTATCATCAATGAATTGTTGATGGGAGAAAATGGATTGACCAGAAGATGGCTTGATGCCTTTCAACTCATGAGAAATATTTTGAGCAGAGATCAATCTGCCCAAGCACTCTGCCAAAATAATGAAGAGAATAGGGGACAGGGGGTCCCCTTGTCTCAAGCCCCTGGAAGCATTGAAGAAAGCCAAGGGGGATCCATTAACCAAAATCGAAAAGGAGGGTGAAGAGATAAGCTAAAAGATGATGAGGTATAATTTACCATTGAAGCCATAAGTTGTCAGCACTTTCATCAAAAGTGACCAATCCACCCTGTTATAGGCTTTGGATAAGTCAAGCTTGAGGAGGAAACCTTCCCTATTCCTAGCTTCAAGAGAATGTATCACCTCATGCACTGCCATAATAGAAACCAAGATTTGATGTCCTCGGACAAAACCCGATTGTTGGGGAGAAATGATGGAAGGGAGCACACTGAGAATTCTGATAGTGATGACTTTTGAAATAATATTATAGAAAGAGTTACAAAGGCTAATGGGTCTAAAAATATCCATGGAATCCACCCCTGGAACCTTCAGGATGAGCACTAGGAAGGTTGCATTAAGTTCTCTAAGTAGGTTCTTGGACCCAAAGAATTCCTGCACTACTTTTACCATATCAAATTTGACAACTTCCCAGAATTTGTGAAAGAAAAACATGGGGAAGCCATCAGGACATGGGGCCTTGTCGCCGGGAAGGGAGTCCAGGGATTTTTTAACTTTATCCATGTTAGGGATAGCACACAAGGCTTTATTTTGGTGCTCTGAAATGACAAAAGGAATTTTTTTCATAAGATTCACCTGGTCCTGCTTAGACAAGTAACGATCTTTAGACATAAGGGATTTAAAGAAGTCAACAGCAGTCGAAGAGATGTCTTTCTCTTCCTACATAATTTGGCCTCTTCTTTTAAATCTGGTGATTCTGTTAGCAGCCCTGTGTCTCATAGTAGAGAGGTGGAAGAAATGAGTATTTTGGTCCCCCTCCTTCAGCCATATGAATTTGGACCTTTGCTTCCAGTACATTTCCTCCCTGCCAATCACATTGTGGTACTTCAAGAGCTTTTGTTTTTCAAGAATGAGATTAGACTCATCATACCTGTCTCTTTGGATTTCATCTTGGATGAGGCCAAGCTCTAAGATGGCCTTTTCTTTGTAGGAAAAGATGTCCCCAAACTACTTCTTGTTCCAGATCTTTATATTAATCTTGACATTTCTGAGTTTTTTGGCAACTTTGAAAATTATTGAACCTTTGATCTCGATATTCCACCATTCCTATATTTTAATGTTAATGTTAGGATGTGAGGTCCAAATTCTTTCAAATCTGAAGGGAAAGTGCCTTTTTTTGATAGGTGGGTCAAGGACTAGGGAAATGGGGGAGTGATCCAAGCCAATTCTCACCAGAGTGGAAAGTTTACTTTTGTGGGAGTATTGAAGTCCCCCATGATTATACATTTGGATAAATATAACATAGAAATAATGCCTCTAATTTTATCCCAGTAGGTTCTACGCTCCCTTTTAGAGTTTGGAGAATAGATGTTGATAATGTACTAGCTATCAAAAGTTTTTAAATTTTTTAGATTAAGAACCAGAACGTTACCTTCTCCATAGACAATGTCAGCATTCCATAGAGATGAGTTCCACAGAGTCATCAGCCCACCAGATGCTCCATTCAAGCTAATGACAGTCCTATCCATCGACTTGCAAAATCTAATACCTTCCAGT
Source organism: Thuja plicata (assembly GCA_018584345.1). Taxonomy (NCBI): domain Eukaryota; kingdom Viridiplantae; phylum Streptophyta; class Pinopsida; order Cupressales; family Cupressaceae; genus Thuja; species Thuja plicata. The sequence continues at coordinate 1,113,648 of MU225951.1, read as the reverse complement.
TTTTCCTTATTCATCTTCGTTTCTTGGATTAACATAACATCGGGTCTATGATCTCTAATCATATTTCTTATTACATCCTGCTTATGCGGCCCATTGAGACCATGAATGTTCCAAGAGATTAGCTTCATTTATAACTTGGAGTGCAGGCTTCTTGGATGGTCTGTTGAGTTCCATCCGCTATATTCTTGCAGGCTTCTTCTTGCCAGATATGGAATAGAGATTTTTGCTGTGGCATTTTCTTTATTCCTCCTAGATCAGCTTTGTTCTTGCTTCTAGTTTTTGCTGGAGATACCGGGGCTGGATCTCTACTGCTTTTTTTGTTCATCACCTTATTCCATTCACTCTCCTTCCCTTCTTTGTGTTTTGCGAACATTGCTTCCATTCTGGTGAAACTCCTCAGAGTAGCCGAGTTTAGAAAATCCTCTAGGTCCTTTTCCTGACACTCTGGTTTTAGGGTTTCATGAGGATATTTGCCCATCAGGAGTTCCTTCCTTGGCAAGAAAACACCAATCTCCTAGGATGTTTTTGGGGATCGAGGAGCCAACGAAGAGGGAAAAAGAGGAAACTTGGTCTCATAACACAATTCTTCAGAGGTTTTAAGGATGCTTCCTTCTAAGACAAGGGAAACATTCACAAATGGCATCAAGTCCAAAAAATTTAACACCATCATAGGGTTCTCTATTAGATCCTCAGTCTGAATACTGGTTGATTTATCCCCTTCCCCGTGTATGCAAGGTTGATCCAATGATGGTTCCTTTTTTCGCTAGACCTGTGAAACAATTTGGGGATTCACAAAGATTGAGGCATCAGTAGTAAGGTCCTTAGATTTTCCTTCTAGCTTTTGGGCTTTCTTAGCTTTCTCCTTAGCAATAACTGGGCATTTCCTTGCCATATGCCCTACCTTCTTATAGTGAAAGCACGCGGAAGACACGCTTTCATATTCCAATTTCTTTAATTTTTTTCCTAACTTTGAGTGGATTTCTATGACCTCTAGCATATCTTTCTCTTCTTCGACACCTATGCAGATCCTTACGTAGGTGAGGCGCCTTCTATCCACTATCACTAGGTCAATCAAAAGGAGCTCACCAAAGGAGCTCGCTAAACACGCAAAGACATATTCAAACCAGAACTCCAAAGGGAGTTCAGGTAACCTAACCCAAACTGAGGCTTGGATGTAAAATGAGTCACTCAAGTCTAGATTTGGAGTCCATTTTTGCAAGGAAAGCATCAATTTTCCAATATCCCACGTGCCAACACAGAGGATCTTGGTATAGTCTTCAGGACACAAAAATTCAAAGCATAAAAAACCCCTTTCCATTTCTTTTATTTCAACTTGGCCCTTTAAATTCCATTTTCTCTTGGCAAAGGATCTAACAATATCAATATTAGGCCTAGAGCCTACAAACTTTCCCACCAAGGTGAGGGACATTGTTGCAATATTATGGTCTATGAGCTCATCCGGTAAAGCGATAGCATGCTTTCCATTTTCCTTAACGTAAAGGAACCATAATGTTGAATAACCTGATAAAATGTTAAAATGCCTACTGGGTAAAAGGAATAAATTATAATTTGTTAAGTGTTTCACAGCTGAACAATTTAGGTCATAGAGTAGCATTTGAAAATAAGAAGGTAAAGATCTACAATGAATCAGGAAGATTGATTGGTACCGGTGAACAGACAAAAGGTAACCTTTTCTATCTTGATGACACTAACACCAATTGTTTGATGGCTAGAAACAAAGACATATGGTTGGGGCACAAAATATTGTGTCATGTGAACTTTGACAACATGATAAAGATAAGAAACAAAAGGAATGTCAGAGGCTTACCGAGCATGACTAAGCCTGAACATATCATGTGTAAGAACTTTCAAAAAGGTAAGATGACAAAGTCTAGTTTCAAGAGTAAAACCCATACATCTACTGCAATTCTAGAATTAGTCCATACATATTTATGTGGACATATGAGGACAAAGAGATACTATGGAGATAGGTATTTTATTCTCTTTGTTGATGATTTTTCTAGAATGATTACAGTCATGTTTTAAAAAGATAAATCAGAAGCATTTAAGATATTTAAATGGTATAAAGAAATGGTAGAAAAACAAAGTGAAAAAAAATTGAAATGCTTAAGGTTAGATAAAGGAGGGGAATTTACTTCAGAAGAATTCAGTGACTATTGCAATGAGCATGGAATTAAAAGACAAGTTTCTGCACCGAGGACACCACAACAAATGGAATTGTTGAAAGGAGAAATAGATCAATTGTTGGTTGTGCAAGAACATTGATGATTGAGAAAAGAATCACTCAAACTTTCTGGAGAGAAGTTGTCAGTACTGTTGTCTACACATTAAATAGAGTACAATTGAAGAAGGACACAAAGAAGACACCCTATGCACTTTGGTATGGTCATACACCCAATGTAAGTTACTTAAAAATCTTTGGTAGTCAATGCTATATATTGAAGGATGATAGAAATAGAAAAATTGACTGCAAAAGTGAAGAAGGTATCTTCCTAGGGTATTCAACCAAAAGTAAGGCTTATAAATGTCTTAACAAGTCATCTAACAAAATCATTGAAAGTGAAAATGTGAAAATAGATGAATTTGCAGAAAAGAATGTTAAGGAAAACAAAAAGGAACCAGAGGACTACAACATGTTTGTTTATATAGAACCTGACACTCTACCCGAGAAATAGTGTGTCGCTCCTGAGCATCAAAACATTGCACCCAAGCATCAAGCTGCAATTATCGACAACCAGGATAATCCTCAAGATGATGTTCTGAACAATAGAGATGAAAATGAAGGTGAAAAAGATGATCATAATGATGAACACAAAGTTGAACTAAAACTTGCCAAGTATGTCAGAAGACATCATCCATAGAATCAAATCATAGGAGACAAGAAGGATGGAACAAGAACAAGAAGTAAGTCACTTAACACCAGATGTGTACTTTGTGATTTTGAGCCTAAATCTATTAACAATGCACTTGAAAATGAAGAATGGTTCAGTGCTATGAATGAGGAAATAGAAAAGATTGAGAAGAACAATACATGGACACTAGTACCAAGACCAGATGACAAGAATTTCATCGGTACCAAATGGGTATTCAGAAACAAGCTGAATGAGAATGGAGAAGTCACTAGAAACAAAGAAATGTTAGTATGCAAGGGATATGCACAAGAAGAAGGTATTGATTATGGAGAAACCTTTGCACCAGTTGCTAGACTAGAAGGAGTTAGAATCTTACTTGCTTATGTTGCATTTAAAGGATTCAAGGTATACCAAATGGATGTCAAATCTGCATTCCTAAATGGAATACTAGAAGAAGAGGTATACATTGAACA
>MU225951.1:1090337-1110252 GCA_018584345.1 Thuja plicata | reverse complement strand
AGTTAGAATCTTACTTGCTTATGTTGCATTTAAAGGATTCAAGGTATACCAAATGGATGTCAAATCTGCATTCCTAAATGGAATACTAGAAGAAGAGGTATACATTGAACAACCAGAAGGGTTTGTTAATCTAGACAAGAGAAACATGGTATGTAGACTACACAAGGCCTTGTATGGATTGAAACAAGCACCAAGAGCCTAGTATGAAAGAATTCACTCATATCTCATTAGCATAAAATTGTTAGAACAAGTGAAAATAACAATCTGTACTTAAAAGAAGATATCGATGGTAATATTCTTATTTCTGAAATATTTGTTGATGATATAATTTTTGGGGGAAATGAATTGTTATGCAAATTCTTTGCTAATTAAATGAGAAAGGAATTTGAAATGTCTATGTCTGGGGAGATCAAATTCTTTCTTGGTCTATAGATTCTTCAAAAAGATGCAGGCATATACATCACTCAGTCTAAATACATCAAGGAAGTGCTGAAGATATTCAAGATGGAAGATTCCAAACCAGTTGGAACACCTATAGCTACTTGATGTAAGCTGACAAAAGAAGACAAATCCAATGAGGTAAATCTGACCTTATATAGATCAATGATTGGAAAAATGATGTATGTTGTTCACACCAGACCAGATATAGCACACACAGTTGGAATTGTTGCAAGATTCTCTGCTAATCCCAAAGAATCACATATGACTGTTGTCAAGAGAATTCTGAGATATCTGAAGAACACCGAGGACTATGGCTTATGGTACAAAAGAGAAGGAAATTTTGAGCTACAATTCTATATAGATGTTGATTGGGCTAGAAGCATTGATGACCGAAAGAGCACAACTGGAGGAGCATTCTTCATGGGTGACAGACTTGTCACATGGATCAGTAAGAAGCAAGGATGCATCTCTCAGTCTACTGCAGAAGCAGAGTATGTGGCTACTATTGCAAATTGCTCAAATATTGCTTGGATCAAACAATTGCTAGAAGGTATGAATATGAAGATCATTGAACCAGTAATTATCTATTATGATAATACCAGTGCAGTTAACATTTCTAAGAATCCAGTCATTCATGCTAAGACTAAGAATATTTTTATCAAGGATCACTATCTAAGAGAATAGGTACAAGCAAAGGAAGTGACACTACAATATGTTCAATCAAAAGAACAATTAGCTGATATATTCACCAAGCCATTACCTAAGGATACATTTAAGTATCTGCGACAAAGACTAGGGGTCCAACCCTTGTCTATCAGTTAGTAATCTAACCACGAGATTGCATCAACCTATACCAAATCTAAAGACCAGTCATGTTGATGCAAACACTGAGATGGACAACAACAGATATATTTTTACATAGCAAGGTTCATATATGCACTAAAAACTAGAGATATTGTATTGTTGATAGATAGGGAAATTCAAGGAATATATTATGCAAAAGGTTAGAACATGATATAGATGATAAAACAAGGAGAAATATTTTTGTTTGGCATTGTTGTCAAAGAGAGAGATGATCTCATTTTCATACAAAGGGAGAGAATTATCTCATTATCATTAGGGAGAGATTTTCATTATCAAAAGGAGAGATGATTCCATATCATATAAGAGGAGAGATAATCTCATTGAGATAAGGAAGAGATATGATAAAGGGAAAAGATTATATCATCATCCATGAAGAGAAGTTCCCGAGAATCAGAAGAAAGAGTTAATCAATATTCTAAGGGAGAGAAATTGATTACATATGAAATATCCATCTAAGGGAGAGAATACAGACAAAGAGAAATATTTTTGTCAAAGGAAAAAGAGATTATCAAGAAGATAAAAATTCAAGGCAGAGCACATATCAGAATAGAGGTATCAGATGATACATCTATCCATTGAAGGGATTAAATTTTGAAGACAACCACTCTTCATGAAACAAATCTAAGCTATTTTTGAGCTTACCAAGAGCCAAACATTTGTAATAGTTACATTAGGAAAGCTTGATAAAATTGTATATTTCATATTGTATTAGTGATAGTATAGTATGATAATGCAATATGTTTCCATAAATGCCAAAGGGAGAGATTGATGGCATGTAACTGATTGAATGTTTGAAGATGTTAAGTTGATCACTGGAATGCAGAAGGATAATGCAAGACATTAAATTAGTTAATGGATTGTAATGTCATTGATGTCAACTTGATATAATCTAATCGGTTATAATCAAAGTGTCAAAGACTTTAGAGAATCAAAGAGAAAAAGATTATGATTTCAATAATGCATAAAAGACAAGCATTCACAATATGACTTCAAACACCGATGGTCAGTGGACACCGACAGATAGAGATCACCGAAAGTCAAGTCATAGTGATGTCTGAGCAAGAACACCAATGAGCATTACCGATGAGAAGAATCACCAGCATAACCGATGGCCAGAAACATAGTGTAAACTGATAGAGAAGTCGAAGGAGAACTGGAGTGTTGGCCGAAGCTATAAAAGAGTTAAAACACCAAAATTAACTTGAGTTAAAAAATGACAAAATATATAGCTGGCAGAGTTAAATATAGACTTAACTGGTAGTTATCTTTTTTTTTATCGACAAGATAAAGCCAGAGATAAGTAATGGATTTAAATGTGTTTTGTCCAGTTGGCAAGAAGATCTCAACGAGATAAAACATGAGTTTTGATTTAAATCTAATTGGCGAGAATTGTGGATCATGCCAAGATCAAGAAAATCTAGAACCTAACAACGGTGATACCATGTCTATAAAGAGACAACTCAATTCATTGTGAATTGGTGTGGTGGGTGAATGAATGAAAAGAGGATCTTGAAGAGAAACTGATGAAGAGAAACTTCATACAGTCTTGATCAACAAGCTGAGGAAAGAGCTAAATTTTTCTGCAGACACTAAGCAATAGAGAACAAAATCACCGAGCATAATCAAAGTGGAGAAAAGGTATAAACCAAGATATATTGATCAGAATAGTTTTATGAGATTACAATAGATCTAAAAATCTGCAAGTGTAAGTTGTATATGTGAACATATCATATTGTTTCAGTTTAATCATTGATTCAGAAAGTCTCTTAACCGAGCGGGATTTAAAGATCCTTTCTATATTGAGATACATCCCAAGGAGTATCAAAAATTTTGATCATGAAGATAGCATGAGATTCCAGATACCTATTGACAGGCCAAGTGAGTGTTTGATCAAGGAAGGTAGCATAAAGATGCCCGATATCAAGTGACAGACTAAAATTTTAAATCCTCTAACAAGGTCACACCTAAAAATGTGTTTGTAACCTTTAATAGGGTTGACTCTTCACCGAGCTCACTTCAGAAGAGTGAAAATTTTGGGTTACCGGTCCCAAGCGGTTTTTCCCTTAAAAGGGTTTCCACATTAAAAATCTACGTGTCAATGTGTTTATGAGTCATTACTTTAGTGTTTTGCATTACACTTAACTTAATTGGATTGATCAGTATACTCTAGATAATTTACTGTCTTTCGGTAAATTAACAGACTGCTATTCTGTAAACATACAGTAGAAGGTTTACAAAGCATTCTGACAGTAGTAATTTGATAAAAGTATTTGGAGGCATTCATCTTATAGGATTAAAGATAACTAGAGGCTTAATATTGTGGTACTAAGTTTTTGGGTTGATTATTGGAATATTTTTGAGGCCACTAATTCACCCCCCTCTCAATTATTACTAACAGTTAACTTAGTAATATATCTTATGATGATAGATAGGGATCCTTTCCCGCAACTTCAGGAAGAAGATGATGTACTCAACAACATTCTTAAAAATTATTATGGAATGAATGATAAATCATTTGGCTATGCATTACATCAATCATGACCATTGAAAACTATCCTTCATGTCACTAGTTCAATAGAGTTTCCTGCAGCTACAGATATGCTTCATACATTGTTGTCGTATGAAGTGCAAATATCATACCTCACTGAGGCATCCATGATTGAGTTAAATAAGAAAGTTAAAATCTAACCAAATAAATGTTTGAGCATCAATAACAAGCTCACCCAAGAATAAACAAATATTTTTGACCAACTTTTTGCAATCTCATAAACAAGAATTTGCCTGGGATTATAGTGATATGAATGGTTTTGATCTTAAATTGTGCACTCATAGAATTTATATCAAGTAAGATAGTATGCCAATCAGACAACCCCAAAGAATAGTTAATCCAACACTGAGATAAATAGTAAAGGGAGAGTTGTAGACATTTTTAGATGTTGGGTTTATCTATTGTATCTCTGACAACCAATGAGTGTCACCACTTGTAATAGTTCCTAAGAAAAATGGGAAGTGGAGAGTTTTTTTAGACTATGTGGATTTCAATACTACAACCGAAAAGGATCATTTTCCCCCTTCCCTTCATAGACCAGGTCTTAAACTCTTTGGTAGGAAATAAGTATTTCTCATTTATGGACGGGTTTAGTGATTATAACCAAATTGGAATTGCACTAGACGATCAGGAGAAGACTACATTTAGATGTCCATGGGGAACTTATGTTTATTTTATTCTTACCTTTGGTTTGTGCAATTCCCTAGCCACCTTCCAGAGGGTAGTCATTAGCATATTCTCTCACATTTCACTTGACTGTATGGAGATCTACATGGATGACTTTACAACATATGATTGTACATTTGAGGAAGAATTAAGCAATTTAGGGAAGGTGCTAAAGAGATGTGAGGACCCCAATTTGTCTTTAAATAGTGAGAAGTATTTTATGATGATACATGAAGGGGTAGTACCAGGCCACTATATTTCTCCAGTCGGTATTCAAGTTGATCCAACAAAAAATGAGGTCATTCTCAACCTTCCCATCCCTACCAAACAAAAGGATGTAAGGAGATTATTAGGTCATGAAATATATTATAGGAGTTCTATCAAAGATTTTAGTAAAGTGGTAGGACCTCTGTATACTCTATTGACAAAGGATGTAGACTTTTAATGGAAAACAACATGTGAAGAATCTTTCATGTAGCTCAAGTCAGTTCTTACCCAAGCACCAGTCCTTATAGGACCTAACTGGTCACTACCTTTCCACATCCACACAGATGCATTAGATTACACCATTGGAGTAGTTTTAGGTCAGAAAGAAGGTACAATTGAGAATGCAATCTATTTCATAAGAAAATATTTTCAAAGCTCAAATTTAAACTACACTATCATGGAAAAGGAATTGTTAGCAATCATTTATGCTGTTACCAAAATCAGGCATTATGTCAGTAGTTATCATATTTTTGTACACACTGATCATGAAATAATTAATAACCTTTTTAATAAGCCTTGAATAATAGGAAGGTTGTCTGGATGGTTTCTTTTGATGTATAAATTTGACAATTCTATAGTTTAAAAGCTAGGTAAAGCTAATGTGGTGGCATATTTTCTATCTAGACTGCAAACAAAGGAAGGCTCTGCAATTATTGATGATTCTTTTCTAGATGAAAACTTGTTTTCTATTACATCTCATATACCTTGGTATGAAGATATATCTAATTACTTAGTTGCTAACAAAATCCCTTCTCACTTCTCACCAAAAGAAAGAAGGCAACTACTTGTTGAGAAGAGCTTCAACTTTTCTTGGATAGTTGATTTCTTATTTTATACAAGGCATGATCAAGTTATGAGGAGATGTGTTAGGGAAAATGAGACATATGACATTCTTCATGCATTTCATGATGAACCTTGTGGAGTTCATTTTGTATCTAAGAGGACAACAATAAAAATATTAATCATAGGTTACTATTGGCCTACTTTACACAAGGATGTATAAAATTATACCAGGAAGTGTGATAGATGCCAAAGGATGGGTAGACCTACCAAATCAGATGAAATTTCCCTGAACCCTCAAGTTATTGTTACACAATTTGATAAATGGGGATTGGACTTTATTGGACCAATTGATCCTCCCTCCAATGGTAAGTCATATATTTTGGTATGTACTAACTATGTCACAAAGTGGCTTGAGGTCAAACTCATGAAGCATGCCAGAGATAACAAGGTTACATAATTCCTTTTTGAGGAAATATTAACCAGGTATAGAGTACCAAGGGAGATTGTGACAGACTAGGGAGAATAATTCACATCCAACTTTATCACAACATTGGTGAATAAATGCAATATTAGGTAAAGAAAATCAATTCCTTATCACCCTCAGACCAATGGGTAGGCTGAAATAAAAAAAGGGTAATTGAATCTATATTAACCAAAATAGTAGAATTTCACAGAAAGGATTGGGCAAATAGGCTATCTGAGGCAGTTTGGGACTACATAACCACATGGAAGACAACCAATGGTTTTACTCCATTTGAAATGATCTATGGGAAGGCAACTGTGATGCCTATTGGATTTGAATATAAAACACTCTGAACAACATTACAACTAGAAATGGATTTGTTTGTAGCCTAAAAAGGATAGAATGATGTAGCTCAATGCCTTAGATGAAATTAAAAAATCAGCCTTACAACAAATAGAGTTAGTACAAAACTAGATAATAAAGTGGAATGACAAGCATATAAAGTAGAAGAAATTTCACCCTAGTGATTGGGCATTGTTATATAAGTCAAGATAGAAGGATACCATGGGAAATTTGCAAACTCGTTGGTTAGGCCTACATGAGATAGTAGAAGTATTTGACAATGGCGATGTTCAACTTTCAACAATTGACCTTGTTAGCTTCAAGTTTTTGGTGAATGGTAACCGATTACGGTTATACCACAAACCATCTACAAAGGTGGAGTTCCCACAATAATTTCAAACTCTCAACAACTCCAAAATTCCTACAGAAGAAGTTGACAAACTTCATGCTTCATCTCAACTTTAAATCTTTGCATGCATGCAACCATAATAAATATGTCCACATCTTGTGGGTGCACTTTTTCTTCATAATAATCATTCCACTTTCATCTCGCGTCATTTATCCACCACCTCATCCATACTCTACCTCATTGAATCTTTCCACTACACTTTACACAAAGCATGACATAACATTGCAATTAATGTTTGGTATAGAATATAACTTCTTGAATTTATTACCCCAGTCATATTTGAAAAAGGTACACATGTGTATTTATTTACTATTAGATACATTTATTTTTCCATGATTTAGTTAATATATGTAAATTGCATATTCATGAATTCCTCTCATCCTCATTATTCCACATGTGTGGACACATGCCATTACTTAAGTTGGGGGCGGGGAATGTTTGAGCCATGTCACAAATATTGCAGGTTTAAGGCCACATCAACCCAAGTCCATATGAAACAATGTCAAATCATTAGTGTAACTTGCAAGTCTTTTTTAATTTTGAATTGATGTGACAATTTAATGCATATGAGATATTTTTCATATCTTTTATATGTAATCCCTTATTAACACCTATTTTCACCATGAAAATTGCTTGAAATGACTATCTTTTATGATTGTGTATACCTGTAATTCCCAATTTAGAAATAACTTAGGGTTTTGTCGAGAAACTTGAAGTTATAGAAGGTATAGTTGTAGGAGAGTATTAAGGTTCTTGGGAGCTCAAATTAAGCAGTTATAGAGATTCTGAAGAATCAACTCTAGAGGGGTTGTGGGGATTTTTTCATATTTCAACAGAATTTTGAAGCAAAATATTAGCATAAGCCATGGGAGGACCACTTGTGTAGCATGATCCCACAGTTCATGACATGTTGCTTTGAGACCAAGTATGTGAACCACAATTCACGAATTATGGGTGGATAGATTATTTTATGTGGTTGAACGAGTTTTATGATGGTATTACAAAAGAATTTTCTCGCACATTCTCTAATGGGGAAGCTCAAGTTAAAGGTTTAAGAGTTGTGGCGACTAAAGAACGCATAGCTAAGGTAACAAGACTTACAACCATGGGAGAACATTTTCCTGAGATAAAAGATGTGAGGATTGCTAGAGCCCAATTTACTCACCCTAATGATGCCCCTCTCATTGTTGACAAACTAAGGACCATAAGGATTTCTTTATTGCCTATCTATATGGACTTGACAGTCTACATTATAAAGTATCTAATTTGTGAGGGCATACATTCATGCATGCATTCTATTCATTTCAAACTACTCATTCACACACGACATGAGAGGCTGATGAATGTGCCTAGTGTCCTCTGCAAAATACTCTTTGCTAGTGTAGCTGAGACACAAAAAGGTAGGCCACACTCAGTCACTCACCATTGTCTCATAAAATTTCTATTTGAGAGGTCATTGAGTGAGGTTTCCCAAATGACTTTGGAAGAATTTTTTACAACTACAAAATATAAGGCCCAATGGTCAACCAATAATGCACAGAGTAAATACTCTGCATGGGGTTACAAAAATGACCATGGGAGATTCTTAATCTAGGTTATCCCCTAAAATTGAGATTCCTACAGCCACATAATGAGCTTAGAAGGATTTACCTAAATCAGTGGCATCTGCCAATATTGAAGAAATCTCTTCCTTAGACCATAGGGTTAGTACCTTTGAACAAACCATCATAAGGACTAGGGTTGTTTTAAGGAAGGAGAAGGGAAAGGAAAATGTAGATGAGGGTAGAAAAGAGGGCATGCAGGAACAAATCACTGAACTAGTTACCCCCAATTTCAAGATGAGAAGAATAGAAGAAACACACCCTCCTGCAACTTTTGCCTCTATAGCTAAAATTGCTAGAAAAAAAAGCAATTCCAAAACTCCTACAGTCATTGAGGAAGCATCACACTGACAAAGTAGTAGGCTTAGAGGAAGATCTAGTGAGAAAAGATAGACAAAAGAACCAAATACTAGTATTCCTAATGAATCATCCGAGTCTTTTCATGATACCCTGCAACAGGAAACTTATATTGTCACTAGTCCTGAGGAAAATGAGCCTATGAAGGAAAGTGAAATAAAAGAGGCAGGGATAGAAGATGAGTGTTCCCTACAAGTACATGTTGAGCATCCTAATATACCTGAAGAAGGTGATTAATTGCATGAGGGATACATAAGGGAGAAAACCCCTCAAGATTAGCAGGATGTGTTTAGAGAAAAAGAGCAGTCAACAAAACTTCAAGGATTGCAGGGACATGATGATCTCATTGCTACTGTTGAATAGATGGGTAAACCATCAATTCAGTAGGAGAAATCAGAACCATGCAAAGTAACATAAATAATGGGAAGAGGATATCTAAGCATGATCCACCTTCTTTTCTCACTCGTCATACTACATGTCTTTGAATTTTTATAAGAATATGTTGTATAAAAAAACTGAGTTGGAACTTGAGAAAACTATGATGCAGGGAATTATTGACAATTAGAGATGGGAACTTGAAAATAAAGATGATGAAATAGTTGCACTCAAGGAAAAATTGACCATAATAACCACTATGGTCCCACACTTAATACAGTGTAGGGAACCTCCAAGGGTTTATGCCCTGTATCTGAAAGAACACTATTTAAATTTCAAGTTAATCTGAACTCTCAGAGATATAAACCCTTCTCTAGAAACACCTTAGGAATTTTATCAATCATATGAGTCTTCTATTATAGCCATAAAGAATCTTCTATGTGAGTTGTATTTACACAACTTTGTTGTTCCAAATGACACTAATTGGAATTGATTATTGTTTATTGGAGACATTCACCTGAGGGTATTTATGTCATGGATCCAAAATGAGATTAGTTGGGGTGTACAAGCTAGGCCACAAAGGGAAGAAGAGTAGAGAATTTTGTTGACACTAAGAGCATAGTTTCATGAACCTCGTAATTTATATTAGGCCTGGAAAAAAATCTTGCAACACCCAAAAAATAAAGAATATGGGAGAAATATTTTGTCCTTGAGGGAACATGCATTCGGAGAATATGAGAAAATGGCCAGAAATAAAGGACAAATAGTCCTCGGCCATCTCATTGAGCGATGGAGCAGTTTGATAGAGGACCTTAAATGGGGTGAACCACATTCACCATAGAACTATCATGCAATAGTGCAAAGGGTCCTAAGGTAAATTCAATTAGGAAGAACACAAGCATATGAATGGTTGTCACTAATCGTTTAGCCTTTAATACTCCTACAATCTCTATTGAGTAATGAATGATGGGGTTGTCTATGATCGATCAGAAAAAAGATCCAAATGGAAAAGGCTAGATGGAATGAAAGGGTTCTACTAGAACTTGGAGAATGGTGGAGAAGGACATAGTTCAACCAATTATTATAGATTTAATGCCAGAGTTAGGGAATTTTCTATTGTTGGAGGACCAACAAGAGGCTAGTTGGGGGGCAATGATGAGCCCAAATAATGGCTCAATGTTTATCGATGCTTGTTGTATTTTCCCTATTTTGGTCACGGGTTTTGTCTTAAGTCAATATCTTAGACTTGGTTTCTAGGTATCTTTGGTCAATTATATGAACTTAGCATCATGAACATTAAATTTATACCTTTGTCACCTCTGTGGATGACAAACGCTCTTATATAGTTATAAATATGCAATTTATATATGTTAATCCTAATTATGGTTTCATGAATGGTTACTCTAACAATGAATAGATATATATATTGCATATCTTTTGGGAATATTAATGTTATGATGCAAGATGATTAATGGAGAAACACAATCATAATTGGTGCTCAAGGAGGATCATACTTTAGAGACCAAGTCAATACCATTTGGAAAAAGATCAACATTTGAAGCAGCCAAATGATGAATTGGTTACAGTTCATTTGGAGGAAATCAAGGAATTTAATGGTAATTTTCAATGTGGAACAAATATAGGAAGTATTGGATAGTTATATTTACTCCTTATGTAATTGGACAATTAAATGTTCCTCGTTTGATGGATAGTTTTCCTTCTTCCTAGTTCTCTAATAATAATTATCCGCCTATTCCTTTGGGTGTTGATTCTTTATTGGTTAGTTAGTTTTTAGTTTTTGTTATAAATAAGGAGTTGAAACTTCTTTAGGAGTTATCCATACAAAATAGAGTTTAATGTAAGGTAGAAATTTAGTTTTCAATACAATTTTAGTAAGTTTTCAAGCTATGTTATGTAACAACACTTTTTGGATAAATGAACAAAGTGATGAAGTTTTGAATTCATAATGTGTAATTAAGTTCCAGATATACTCATCCAAAGGGCCCCACTTGTTGAGTAATCCCTTTTTATGTATGCATTAGCTTCATTATAGTTATAGTTACCGTTATGGAGTTTGACTGTTCCTGTAACCACTGGAGACAATTTCCTGTGACTGTTTCCATAGCCAAAGTGGACATAATATTTTCCCGTCTGATCATCCTAAACTTTTTTGTAGTTACTTGCATGAGCTCATCTTTTGCATTAATTTTTGAGAAGAAATTAGATTACTTCATTTCCATGCATTTACCTTTCACCAATATTTTCCTTTGAGCAGTAGGATAACATGGCTTTAAATAGGGACTTAGTGCACATATAGCATTGACCTATACCCTACGTTGTCAAGTAAATAAGCCTTCACAATGAGAAAGATAGCTTCTTAGTCTGGATGTCCAATCTATATGTTGGGTTTTGTAGCCTTGTTATTGATCTAATTGGGAAGTCAAACAAGAGATATGTTGGAGAAAGCAATGTATGCCCAAGGTTGGAGTGTTTTCTTGAACTACTTTGCAGGGAAGAATAATCACAACAAAATGGTTCAAGAAGGTTGTCTTTAAAGTTCCCTCTAGGAGTGCCCTCTGTGAGAATTAAAAAGAGACTAAAGGCCATTTTTTACTTGGTTTCCCTTATTATCAAACCTGTTGGAAGTAGCTATGTGCAAAACTAGCATGGGTTACAACCCTCCCAAATTATATATAATGAGCATATTTAAGAGCTAGTCATGCATCAATAAGGCAAGTCCATTTGGGAATTTATGGATAAGATGCACCTCCCTATTCTTATGGGAATTATGGAATGAAATGAATATAAGAATCTTATAAGAGAAGAAATTGGACTTGGAGGCATTGCTAAATAAAGTAGAGTCAGCCACGGTTGAAGCTTTCAATAGAAAGAACATGATACCTATTAAAAAGGAATTCAATTCATGGAATGAGATAGAAAAATCAGGATGAGGTAGTTTGGATTGAAGGTTCTCCCATTTTTTGGCTTTGTGGGAGTAGAAAGTAGAGAGGAAAGATAGAGGTAAAGGTGGAAACCTCCACACCATGGCTAGTTTAAATTAAATTTTGATGGGTCATCCCAAGGTAACTTGGGCCCTTTAGGAGTAAGAAGTATGGTATATTTTTGGGATGAAATGGTTGTGGAAAGAATTACTACAATACTAGAATAAGTGACCAATAATGTAGAATAATTTTGGTTACTAATTGAAGTGCTACTATCATGCAAAGATCTAGGTATTGAGAGGCTCAAAATAGGAGATTTAGTAATAGTAGTCAAGGTTATAAGGACAAGCTCTACACCTAATTGGAAACTCTTAGTGTATTTATTTTATTTAATTACACTTAGGCTTATTAACTGCTTAGTCGTCCATGTTTGTTTGACACTTGTTCACACAACTTGTCATCATTTAGGAGTCTTGTAGATAGGTGTCGATTCTATTTTGACACCTCATCCTAGTTTAGTGGGAGAAAACTCACCAGCTCTCATTGAGTGTTGGGTTTGACTTCTGATTCGACCCAATCACTCTTCCAATATGTATCTTTCTTTCACAGCTTATTCAATGGTTGATTTTTCTCTCAATTTATGTTGTTGCGCTTCATTTTTATCTCTAATAGATTTTTTATTTTACATGGTATCAGAGCGAGTTAGGGACATTTTGTAGCCTATAACATAGAATCAACAAGGTTATCTATGTGTGTTTGAAATGAGGTTCTCTGTGTGTGTGTGTCAAATCAAGACTACACATGGTCAGTTCGTGGCAATGCTCACCCCATCCCAAGAGTCATTTTTTATGTTGCAGGGACCTTTATTGAAATTGTAGCCCCTGGTTCTTTCCAACCCCACAAGACTTAAATTTGGCCCATCTTTTTTTATTTGGCAAATTATTTTTTGGTGAAGTTAAAATTTTTCACCATAATTGTTTTTGGAGGTATAATTTTGTAAACAGGCAAAAATTCAAGTGCTCATAAGTTTTTCTCAACAACTCAAAATTGACTTCTATTTTGTGCAAAAGTGTACATTTTTTTTTATTATGAATCCAAAGGATGCACTCACACACTATCATTATAAAGTTCTATTTTCAGTGGTCTTTTTGAGTTTGGTTAAAAAGCCTTCCTTCTATAAAGTGCCAAAAATAATGAGGGAAAATATAATCAAGGGGGTGTTGTGTTGTTTCCTATTTTTGACACTTCCTCAAGAAGTACTCTTCATTTTAGCATTCCACAAAGCAACAATATAAGTCTAACAACATGAATCCTATTGTGACTATAAAACCTCTAACACATTTCAATAATCATGATTGGAAGTTGAAAGTCGTTCTTGTACTAAAGAATAAAGGCTTATTTAGGGTAACAATGGGAATAGAAAAAGAACCTAATGCAAATAAGGAAAAATAAAAGTTTTTCAATAAGTGTGACAAAGCATTTAGCTTTCTATGTTTAAATTTATCTCCTGAATTAGTATTTTGTGTTGAGAACTTGAAAACACCCAATGAAGTTTGAGAATCTCTCAAAATACTATTTGGGACAATTGATGAACTTAGAAGTCATGACTTGGAAAATTAACTCCCAGGTCTTAGTCCTTCAAGTTTTTCAACTTTAGAGGACTTCTTTACTAAATTTAATCTTTGAAGTTGCAATTAAAATATTGTAGAATTGACAAAAAAGATGATCAATTAATCCTTTCTGTACTTTCCAAAATAGGTTTTGAATTTTATATGTTTGTCTCTACTTTCTATTCTACTAAAAGAGCCCTTGGTACCCCATGCTCTATGCCCCCACTTGATAACTTTATTTCTGATCTTACAAGGGAACAAAAAAAGTTAATTGAAATGGGTACTTTGAAATCTACTAAGGCACAATCTCTAATTGTAGGAAATGAAAAGCAAAAAAATGCTAAAGGAGAGAAAAATAACACTAAAAAGGACAAGGGAAGACAAAAGATAAAATTGACAACTTCAAAAAGGATAACTCATCTCAAAGTAAATCAACTACTGAGAGAGTTAAATGTTCCTTTTGTAAAAAAAATTGGTCATAAAAAATATCAATCCATGAAAAGCAAATTGAGCACCTCACTTTTCTACTCAAAAAAAATAATATTGAGGTAACTGATTTTGTCAAAGCATCTTCTTTAAATCAATAAATTACTAAGGAAAAAGATAAATTGAACGATAGGGTCTTATTTGGTAAAGCAATTATAGATTTTGGTGCTACACACCATATGATTTCTCAACTTGATGTGAACTTTTCATATCCCAATTCTTGTCCTAATAATTTAAGATGATTCAGTTGATGACAGTCATTTTTAGACAAATTTTCAGGGAGGGCCACAAGCTCTTCTTGGTGTGCGGTCTACATAAACAACATCATCATCCTTTGAAGGGCCTTATAGGCTTCTTCTCTTTTCTCTTTTTTGGAGGATAGATTTTTTCCCATTGGGTTTTCTATCTTTCTCCTTTTATGAGAGATTTCATTGTACATGGGTACCTCACTAGGCTAGTAGCTAGGACCCATTTTTTATCATTTCCTCCTAAGTTATGCTTAAGGGGGGGTGTTAGTGTATTTGTTTAATTTAATTACACTTATTCTTATTAAGCCTACTTAGTCATCCATGTTTATTCGACACTTGTTCACACAAGTTGTCATCATTTAGGAGTCATTTAGAGAGGTGTTGATTGTATTTCAACACCACATCCTAGTTTATTTGGTGGAAACTCGCCACCACTCTTTGAGTGTTGGGTTTGAATACTGATTCAACTCAATCACTCTTCCTATATGTATCTTTCTTTCACAACTTATTCAATGGTCTATTTTTTCTCTAAATTTGTATTGTTACACTACATTTTAATCTCTAAAAGGTCTTGGAATTTATATTAATGCACTATTAGGGAGAGCACTAGAATTACAATAATTATTTAAAGAATTAATGATTAACGATGTTTATAGGGAAGTCAATAAAGATGTAGATAATATGGATAATATAGGTGCAGATGGGGAAGCTATTGCTAAGATTGGCCCGTTGGAATAAATTGAAAAGGATATATAACATTGAATCTCAAAGTAATTTAGAGACAAATATATTGGTGAATAATACTACTAATAAGGCAAGGGTCAACATTCGAGTTGGAGCTAAGTTTTCATCCTAGCTAGATTCCCTTAGCTAGTCATCTCATATCACAAAGAGTATCATGCGTGAGAATTGGAAATGATAGTTTTGTTCATCATTAAATTTTTTTTAGAGGGGTTAGCCTTTATTGAAAGATATTGGAATGTGCCTCGATAAAGTATCCCTAACAAATATTGTACATAAAATACCTTACAACAAATTTTATCCCAATTTTGGATAAGACCGTGGATAAAAATTTGGCATAGGTTACAATTGCATTGTTGCTAAAGTAAGGACACTTGGCTTGGTTTGGGAATTTGACATAAATTTGGAGTATGAAACTAGAGGCTCGAATATTGTAGTGATGATGGCATGGCCTCTCAGAATGTGTGGAAACAATAGATATTGCATGATTTACCTACCCCACTAATTATCCATTCTGTGTAGAGTGGAGTAATTGATATTAAGTGTTATTAATGAACTCCATCATCGAGATTGTTGGGATGGAAGAAAGATTTTTCTATAAATAGATTAACATGTATGACTCAGGAACACATTGCTTTGGTTCCTTTTATAAATTCTTACTCTCATCCTTGTATTCCACTCCTATGGACTCTCTAATCAAACTGGTATCGAGCAAAAGGTAGATGTATTTCATTAGAGAGATAAAGGAGAAGAGATTGAAGGTAGTCAAGAACTATTCCCATGATCTTATCATCCAATAAATTAAGTGAATTTTGGGTTGGGAATTTATTTTATCTAGCCAATGTATAGGTTAAACACAGACATAATGACTTTATTTTTAGCCATTGTTATAATGATTGGAGAATCCAAAGTGAGACCCAATTAGCTTTGTTGAAAGGTTTTTAAGGATGATTTCGTTGGATAATTTAACATGGTCGTGGCCAATGTGAAAAAGGAGATTAGTAGACCCCATCTATAGGACTAATTTATGGTTAGGTGTGGAGGGAAGGAGGTGCCAAGAATTTCACTTCTAACATTTGGGATGCATAATAATTTGAGTCAAAGAAACCTACTATAAACCGTAATGTGATGTTACTATAAAACCTATTGGGACAAATTAAACAAGGACAAGATTGGATCAAGAAATATAAGAGGGATGATGGCATAGAGATCAATAATGAAGATGAATTTTGTGTGGAGATTGCAAAATATAAATTGAATGTGGAAGTAGTAGACCTACTAGGACCTAGAAAATATAGCACTAGTCGTCCTATTGTGGCATTCTCAAGAGACAAAGGGAAGGTGGTGGCAGAAGAATAACCTCTCTTCTGGTATTTTTATATATGCTATATAAAATTATTATAGGTATTTCTAGTTTGAATATATAGTATGAAAAATACATAAATAGGATGTGTTTAGGTTTATAAAAGGGATATTCTTGACCCTTACTATAAAAAGGGATTTTTGTCTCCAAGACAATTTTGGATAGTGTGTCTTGATTTGGGCATGGTAGGCAGGTGTCTTGAAGCAAGTCTCAGACTTCCTACAAATGTCTATGTATATTTTCTTTCTTAATTTATATAAAGTATTATGCGGCTCTATCACACCTTACTGATAAAAAGAGAAAGATATTGCAAGAAATCTACATATAATATCAACGTCTTAGTTTGAATTTCTTTACAAAGTGGGTGGAAATATCAATTTATAAATATTATCATGTATACACATCTTACTAACCATTCTCATACCCTAATCTTACATGAAGGGTCCCACCCTATATTTTTTAACTTTATTCATCAACCTTAGATGCACTATTTCACAAAGTAGATCAAGCAAAAAAAGATCGAATGTAAAGCCAAACAAACAAGATAATGATGAATTTTTTATCATACATATATACCCATATCTTTTGACATTGTAAAATTTCCATTTTCCATGTCTTTTATGGCACCTCATTTTTCAATGTATGATGGAAAAGGTAATCCCAACACTTGTTTATAATCATTTATCATTGCACGTGTAGAATTCCTTTTAGAGGACAAGTTGTTGATGAATCCATTTCCATTGGCACTCAATATGTTTTTGAGTATTTCTTTTTGTATCCTCACCATTCTATAAAATCATTTAATGATTAAGAAAAAAACATTCAAAAGTTAATTTACACCTTAAAGTTATAGTTGAATTATTTATGTGTCCAAGGATTAAAACACATCGATGATTTTGTTATCTTACTACATCTTTGTGCAATAACCTTCTTACATGATTTTGAGTTGATTATTTATTACGGTTCTAATTTAACCAATCCAAGGAAATGTGTATTTGAATAGTCTATATTCTTTTATGGATTAATGTGTTCATGTAAAAATCGTGAAGTCTAAATTTCCAACACACAATGCCTTCAAATACGGGTCTTCAATCCAAAATGCTTCCAAATTGAAAAATTCAAAAAAATAATTCCAAGTGTAATAATAAAAAGAATTGAGTGTTCACCAAGTTGCTAACACTTTCGTGTTCCTTCATTTAAGCCAATTGTTTTCAGAAATTTTACTAAGAAACAATACTCTAGACAATGTTCTTCAAACCTTATTGAGTGATTATTTACTTAGACTCCCTTCAACTTACCTTATCAATTCTAATAGATTAACTCCTAAAGCATGTAATCTTTAAATATTACACTCAATAAGTTGAAGGGCGTCTAAGTAAATAATCACTCAATAATCTTTAAATATTAAATCCATATGTTGGGCCCTCAAATAGTGATCTATAAATTTAAACTAAATCCATTTCCACATTGCTCAAACAATGTAGAGCCACATGATTATGATGATATAAAAGGATGTGATGCTATACCACATGGACATGCTTCAATGAGATTTAATATAATGATACATCATATTCCTCTCCTCACTCACTAACCATATTTTATAATGAGAAACACCTTAACCTAAGATGTCCTAATTGACCTAGAAAACTAATAGAACACATGTAGGAAGAAGAATTCTTAGAACATCAAAAAATAAAACTACAATTATATTCTCATTATGAATTCCCTTTAGATGATCGATGAGATTTTAATTTAAACTTTAGGTTGTGCGATCTTACTACTTGACTTTAGACTAAAACAAGTATCAATTCTATATGACCCAAAATTTGCTCACATGTGATTAATCACATTGATAAGATGAATTAGAAACTCATTGTTGTTGATGAGGTAGAAGTTATAACTAGGATTCATAAATGGAGTTACCCTTTTGGTTGGGAAGTAACAATTACATGGAAAAATGAGATGAAATCACTTCTTCTTGAGGTAGGATTATGTAAATTATTGGTTAAGTGGGTTCATTTAGAACAAGCCTAGGTGTTCTCAAGATTTTGAATGATATGCCGATTGTTTTGAAGAATAAAACATCAAGCATGATCTTGTAGAGGTATGCTTGGATTAATTTGTTTGTAAGAAGAATATCAAGATACTATCAATTGGTTTTTGAATTTTTTCAGGTATGTGTCTTTACATTCAAATATTTTAACTAGGTTTTCTTATTGCAATTCCTCTAGGAAAAAATTCTTATGAAAAATTTAGTTAAAGACAATTACTTATTCTTAATAGGTGTTGGAGTAAATTGGTTTATCCTAATTTACTATTTATTAAGATTATTTAGGTAAATTAGTTTTGTTTTTCCTCTTATAGTAGTTTCTCTCTCTTGTCTTGCCTTTATAAGCAATCCATTTTACACTATATAAAATCATCAATGAAGTAAATATTCATTTCTTTGGCATCTCATTCTTTCATCTTGTGGTTAGTTGTCTCTTGTCATGATCCCGAAGGTTGCAACTTCATGGTTATTTCCTACTATCTCCTACATGGTATTATAGCAGGCTCTAAGAGATTCTAGATCACATCTAGAAGCAAATTGCTAAAGAAGAAATTGATTGTTGGGATAGTCATATGTGTCCACTTTGTTTTTGTGCACATTGATTCATGTGTTGGTGGTTGTTTCATATATCCATGGAGGGGAAATATCTTCTTGTGTTTGAATTTTTTAAAAATTATATTTGTATTTGCTACATGGAAGGACATAAATGCAGCTATATTTGCACATGCTCATATTGGTACTAATATTTCTCTTTTTTTCTAAAGCTTGTATATGTAATAATGTGATGTTACAGATCCAAGTTTAGACTAACAAGGTGGCTCTTGAAGTGGCCCACTTGGAAGAGGCTAACTATCAAGGTACCATCATATGGTTCTATTACCGGTGGTCATTCACCATCTTGTGGTCACTATTGTGATCATAGATCCTCTGTCAGGCGTTCACACACACCACATTCCTAGGTTCTCTGGCATCGCTCAAATGACCGTCACGATTCCACTCATAGGTGGTCTGGTTCAACACTTCTTGATGGTTTCATATATGGGTGGCCTATTGTTGGTGGTTCTCCTCATGCTGCTTCTGGTTGGCATAGTTCGGGTGGTGATTCTGGTTGGTCATCCTCCTCTAATTTTCCTATATTATCCCTAGCTATTTCACCATGCGGGGAGGAGAAAGAGGCAGAAGAAGAAAATGCAGATGGATAGACTCTTTCAAACCATGAGCTAGACCCCACATATGGATGGGGGAAAAAAGGATGATCAAGACCCCCCTCTTCAGTTGGTACTATGCTATCCACTTTGGGTTCTCTATTTCTGGGCATTGCCCAACTGTTTTGTGTGGTTTTTGTTCTTCGAGAAAGGA
>MU225951.1:1073356-1090223 GCA_018584345.1 Thuja plicata | reverse complement strand
ATATATATATATCCTTATTTGTTATTTTATCATCTGGCAATTGTAATTTTATTCCCAAAGTTCCATTTATTATTGGATTCCTATATTTTTCCCTATTTGGAAATTTCCTTGATTACAGGCTGAAATATATAGCGCAACACCTTTCATTCCTCGACAACATTTTATTCAATGTTTTTTTGTTATCAAGACCGACAGTATTTCCTTTTGGATGTGATATAGTGGTATGAAAACCCCAATCTTTAGCCATAGGTAATGATAATATTCATGTAAGGTTGTGATAATTTGATTTTTTTTACAGTGATACCATTATATATAGATCTCTTGTCTTGGCATGATTTTTAATTAAGGGAAATGATAAAATGCTATTGCTTAAGATTAGAAAATAAGCATTTAAAAAAGGAGGGGCTAAAATAAGTAGTGGTTGTATATTGAGAATAATGACATGTGGCTCCATATATTTGTTTCTCTCTATTTTATTTGTTTCCAATTTTTTCTCCAAAATTTAATTGCAATTATTATTATTATTATTATTAGTCTCATTTAAAAAAATAATTTAGGATGAATGCTAAAAAATAAGCAGCTAAACTAAATGTTCATCAGATCACGAACTTGCTTAAAAGGTGAAGTAGTGGCTGCTAGCCAAAATAATCCATGCAGTTGCATGGGGACCTACCCTTAGTGCTTAAATCGGTGGTGAATTAATTTTTTATAACTTTAAAGAATGACCCCACACAATGTTTTTTTCACTAAATTAGATTCTATTTTTTATCCCCATTGGATAATTTTTAAGGAAGTTCAAGTGCAAATTTCTTGGCTTTTCTTTGGGGAAAATTATTTAGTCACATGGTAGAATTAGGGTTTAGAATTATCACACCTCACAACTATCACACTTGGAAGGAAAAATGCAATGGATACTTTTTTAGAAGGGGTTATGGTCCATGATGAAGGAGGAACAACCCAATTCCACCAAAGAATAGGAGAAATTCACACATCGAAGTAAGTGTGGCGAGGCGATGAGCTTGGTTTCCCTCCATATTTCAGAATCCTTGTTCTTTCACATCAAAGATTGCGCCAAACCAAAAGGGGTATGAGATAAAATCAAGGATCCTTTAGGTTCAGTTAGTGAAATTTGAGCAATATAGTTAGATGCAGAGATAACATCACTTTCCATTAATATTTTTTCTTAAATTGAAGACTATTTGGTCAAATTTAAATCATTACATTCTTAGTTGCTTGGGTATGTAAAAGACAAGACTGACAAGGGATGTCTTTTTTTTTTAATTTTGTTAAAATTGATGGGTTTTTTCTCTTATTTTTCCTCTTCTTTCTATACCACTAAGGATGGGTTGGGTGACCATTTTTTTATGCCATCCTTTGAGACTTTTTGTAAAAGGTTGACTAGGGAAGAGTCCTAAATTTGTCAAAATGATGTCACAAAGTGTCATGCATTAGTGTCCATCACTCCCAAAGAAAAAATGGTAGAAAAAGAATAAACCCAAGCTCAAATCCAGTGATTCTTCAAAAAAAACCTCATCAAAAGAGTCTAATCCTAAGGAGAGACCAAATTGTGTTTTTTGTAAGGAAGATGACCATATTGAAGGGCATTGTTACAAAAAGTAAATCCATGAGTTAAATTAGTTACTCATGGAGCATAATATTTCACTACCCTCATCTAGTTCCTCTACCAAACATGATACCAAGGTACACGAAGACACTTCTCCTAGTTACAAGGGAAAGGGTCATGCACTGATCGCAACTCATGCACCTAGGAACATTGGTTGGATCCTTGATTTAAGATAATCCTAGCACATTCCCAGTTCACCTGACTACAAAGTCCCAGGTTCTCTTCCTGACCCACTATATGATCAAATCTTGACAACAAGCAATCAAATTGTGAATGTTGTTTTAGTAAGTGATATTGATTTGGGTGTTGCAATAGTGACCAATGTTTTTTTTATTTTCTTGATATTGCACACATTCATTAAAGTTGGTATGGATGATCATCTACAAAAGGTGTATACCTTTTATTTCATTGATGATGACCCTTATATTCTCTTAGCTCCTCCATCCAATGTTAGGAGTAATTTAGTACCACTTAATGGGTTTGTGGATCTAATCTAGAGTCTCTCATTACCTACTACATTCGAGTTGATATTCAACATGGATTCTAGGGATTCAACCAAACATGACTTCATTGGTTCTTCTATATTTTGGCTTTAGAATGGTTTCATTGCAGGTTTATCTGACTTGGCTTCACATTCTACTTCAAATTTTGGAGACATGTACTTGAGGGAATTTCTCTCCTCTTTGATGATAATTTTATCACAACTATTGTCACATTACATTTGTATTTGGAGATTGATATTGGTGAGTTCCCATATTCACTCGATTTCTCACATTTATTAGTTTATTTTAATCATGGTTATGTGATGAATTGTTTATGCTTGGAGACATATAGTCAATTTTATGAGATTCATATTTGGAGGCTCCTTTCCTCCTTTCAGTTGGACATGGAGTGGCTTCATCATCATTTGGTGGATTTGTTTCTTCCCAAGGGAAGACGTGTTACTTGTAGACATTGGATCATTTTTTGTTTGTGGGCATTATTCATTAACATTCGAGCTTCTTCATTTTGTGGAGGGAATATTGTGTTTCTTTTTCCTTCCTATGGAGGGATACTTGATTATATATACACATGATGCATGTAGTCCTTGGGGGGTATGATTGATTTCTCCATGCATTCATTCATCATCATATTTATTTATTTTTTCTCTTTTGGAGAGGATTTTTCTCCCATGTGGTATTCTCCTTTTCTATGCTTTGTGAGAGATTTATATTTTCATTGTACTTGCATTGTAAATGGGTAACTAAAATGGGTTTGTTGTCAAGACCCATCTTGAATCTTGTTCATTTTTTCATAATAATCTTGTCTCTAAGTTTCACTTAAGGGGGTGTTGGAGTAAATTGGTTTATCCTATTTTACTATTGCTTAAGCTTACTTTGGTAAATTTATTTTTCATTTTTTTTTAATATAGTTTCTTAAGCTTTACTAGGTAAATTAGTTTTTAATTTTTTTTCCACTATAGTTGCTTAAGCTTACCTAGGTATTTTTTTTAAATTTTTTTATTCTATAGTAGTTTCTCATTCTCGTCTTGCCTCTATAAGCCATTGTACACTCTGTAAAATCATCAATGAAGTAAGCATTCATTTCTTTGGCATCTCATTCTTTCATCTCATGGTTAGTTGTCTCCAGTCGTGATCTTGAAGACTACAAATTCATGGTGATTTCTTGCCATCTCCTAGAATAATTAATGGGAAGAGTAGGTATAGTTTCTCTCAACTCATCTAGCATGTGTATGATTTGATATTTTTTGAGTATACATCCCCTTTACCTACCCTAATCGACTAACATGAAGAAAGGGCTCACCATTGAAAGCTAAGGAAGATAAGTAAGGGGTTAAACAAAACCAAATAGTTATATAGCCATTTTAAGACTTCCATCTCCGTTAAGGATGATTGGAAAGACCTACTTGTAAGCTTCTAGGTAATACTATAGATATATTGTGTTTATAGTTATGAGTTTAAATATAATTTATTTTAGCCTTTTGGATTTCTTGAATATTATCAATTTCTAATTTATTCAATTGTTGTATATGTTTCTATTATCTGTACTCTTCTTTCTTCTATATATAATTACAAAACACTAAAAAAACCAAGGAAAAAAAGGTTGTATTAGAGTAGTATATCCTACTTTCTTGGAGGGTACAATATGTTAAAATAGTGATATGTTGGGACTGGACCAAAAACATTTCACTCATAGTGCTACAACACTCACATAAATTGATCTCCAAATTTGGTTGTAAAAGAACAAAGGGAAATAGAAGGACATAATATAGGTAATATGGGTGATATAAATCCAAGAGACTAAGGAGATGAACATTTTTTTAACTTAATGGATGTCTTGGTTAGAGTGTAGCAAGTTGCAGTTGAAAGAGCACAAGAGAAAAATCAGCAGTTGAGTCTTTTGATAGAATTAATTGCTAGTCAATTGGGATTAAATATTTGTAATGCTAATATTAGAGGAAATAATGGAGACAAAAGTGACCAAGGAGATAACATAGTTCAAGTTGGCAATGCAAATTGGTGAACTGAAACAATAGCTTTTAGGCCTCTTATGCCTATCTTTCCACCTATGGCTTAACCACAGGTTGACAATGAGCCCCAAATAATGTATTTAAAAGACTATTTTAGTCATGATTGAGGTCTAGATTTCCATGCTACTATTTAATTTAGGTACTATACTTATGTTAGAATGAAGCATAGACCCTGTGCTAGTAGAACACACAACTATGATCTACAAATAAAGTTGGGGAAGTTAACTATTCCTTATTACAATTAATCAAGGACAACTTTAGCTTGAATTTGGGTTTATAATGTATACACTTATTTCTAGATCAATCCTATTCCAAAGGAAGAATCTATTAAGAGTGAAACAATATATCTAGATGATATTTCACATAAGTGGTGGCACTATGGGATGACCACATGACTTGTGATTATATTACCTCTTACATAGAGTTCACCTAGATATCAGTTGAGAGGTTTGATAAGAAAGATATAGAGTTTCATTTTAAGAAATTGGCACAACTAGGGTTCAATAGACGTACATGTAGATGGATTTTAGAGATTGGTAGTGTTGTTTATAGATATATTTAAGAGGAGAGCCATGGAAATTTTTATGGATGGATTGACATATCCCTTGAGAGGTTTGATTAAGGTTCTCAATCCATCTACTTTGAAAGAGGTAATCAAGAAGGCTATAGATATTTATGCTTCTGCTTTTAAAATAATTTTTTAGTCAAAAGGATTTCGTCATAAGAAGGACAAGGGAAAGAAAAAATTACATAGGTAATCACATTAGCCACATAATGAGACCAATAGATTTGATATTCAGTAGCTTAATAATCTCTAGAGGAAGAAATTGTGCTTCCACTACATATAACTTTGGGACCCATCTCATAAGTGTAGTATTAAAGTTGATCAGTTCAATTATTTTTCTACTGAATAATCCACATAAAAAATGTCATATAGTTTTCTAGTTCAAAGAGTGGTGAGAAGGAAAATTTATCTAAAGAGGAGCCTAAGGGTAGGGAGACCACTACACAACTTCCTAGTTCCCAAAATCTAGGAACATTCAAGGTGAGAAGTATAATACAAGGGTAACAAGTAATAACATTAATTGATACAAGTACCACGAAATTTAATTGATAAAGGTTTCATGGCTACTAGAGGCTTGCAAATAGGGGATCATGATGGGTTTAGCGTGATGATAGCTGATGGATACAAGCTTCTTTATACTTGTAATATTATAATTTGAACATAATTTTGGGGATTATGAGCTAAAATATTAATTCTATGTGGCCAATATTAGGAGAATAATGTGATATTAGGAATCCATTAGATGTTTTCACCTATGCAATTTTCCTTCAATTTGCTAAAAATGAAGACGAGGTTTGAATCTAGTGAGAAAAATATAGTTCTTAGAGGGATATCAGATGCAAGTACTATGATGGTATCACTCAATAGGATGGAATGATAACTATTATATATTATTAGGTGGAGTGGTCAATTAAATATCTTATCATGACTAAAACCTACAATTTAGAACAATAGAAGAGTAGTTTCCATCTAGATATTCATATTTTGTTATCTAAGCATAGTAAGGTATTTGGGATTATTATACATGTAGATTCCAAAAGAGTGGGGGATAGAGAATTTTATCAAGATAGAGGAGAGTGAAATGAATATTAATTACCACACCTTATAGGCATCCTAAATGACACAAGGATGAGATAGAGAAATAAATTAAGGAGTTAAGTTGGAGACGGGGGACATTAGACCCAACAATAGTGCTTTTGCATTAATATTGGTATTAGTAAAGATCAAGGATAGAACAATTTGTATGTTCTCTCATTATATAACACTTAGTAATAATACTATAAAAAATAGGTATCCCATTCCTAGGATTGACGAGTTGTTTGATGATTTGCATGATGCTTTCTATTTTTCTACGATAGAGTTGAGATCAGCGTACATGAGATTTACATGAGGAAACATGACATAAATGAGACAATATTTAGATGTCAATTTGGAAATTTTGAGTTTTGGTGATGCCCTTTTGTTTAAAAAATGCACCAACCACTTTCCAAAATTACATGATTCAAGTATTAAGAGATTAATGGTTGAGCTAATTTGTGTTGACATTTTTTATGACATCTTGATATTTAGTAAGACCCGCTCAAAGAGAACATGGGGATTATTAAGGTGGTATTGAGCATATTAGAGAGTGAATCTCTATATAAAAATGACTATGCTAATGTAGTTTTAGTATCAAAAATATTTTCTACCTTTGTCACATCAACATCATAAGTGCAGAGGGGGTGAGAGTTGATCTTGAGAATATCAAGGCTATTTTTGAATGACCTACTCCTACTAATATTGTTATAATGATTTAGAATAGCTAAGAGGGGGTGGGGGGGTTGCATAGCTATCCAAGGTCCATATGTACCAATTGAACTTTCAAACACTTCAACCAACTCAGATCCACTCAACAATCCACTCGGTCTCTTTAGCATATGATCAACAATATAAACTTATAGTTTACTGTCCTACTATAATCAACTTGCAGAATATAAAACTCTTTAACAGTACAAAACATCAAATAACATTCACACAAGTATGACACTAGGATTTAACGTGGAAACCCAATATGGGAAAAACCATCGGTAACATGCTACCAATTTTTCACTCTTCTGAAGTGAGCTTTGTGAAAAGCCAACCCGGTTAAAGGTTACAATACACACTGTTAAATGTGACACGGTTAAAGGATTTAATCACTCTATTATAAGTGAGCCTTTTTAGAGGGATTGGACCATTCCATTAGAATTTCATCTTGATTAAAGGATTTAACAATATGACTGTTATGTCAACCTTGTTTAAAAGGATTTTGCAACTAATACAATGGTTAGAAAGTAACAACAAATTATGATCTAAAACATACAACTCACTTTGTAAATACAGATCCAATTATAGCTCAAATTCTAATTCACTAACTAGCCTTCATTGTCATCTCTATCACTCTAATATCTGTCTCTGATATCTGATCTCTGATCTTCTTGGAAATCCTTCAAGCAATCACCTCTTAGAAACTGTACTCTGCTCTTATCAGCCTTTTTTGTCTTCTTCTTAGATTAGCCAATCAACTGAATTAACCACATACCACACTCTCATAACCTGTAATTAGGTTAATCTTATACCTCTCTAATCAGGTATCTCGATCTATTATTGCTTAATCATCACCGTAGATCTTAGGTTTAGGTCAGATCCAACATATCCTTCCAACATTTTGTTTCCATCTACATTGTAGAATACATCCTAAAACTCCTTCTTGAATCTATACATAAAAATGGTTAAACATATATTAAATGCTCATTTAATTCTCCACAACAATCATCCTTATCTTAAATATGCTTCACATATCCCAATAAAATCAAATATGTAGGCTGAGATCTCAAATATCTCTCAAACTATCATAATACTGACACTCGGTCAATATTGTGCACTATCGCTCGGTCATCTCTATGTAACTCAATAATTCTTTGACACTCAGCAATTATTGATGCTTGCTCAACACTAAATTTTATTAGCACATACTAGGGCTTGGTTGACACTCACATCACTCAACATTACTTGACACAAACTATTATGAACTTATGTTCCTTAATTTTTTGCTTTGTAACTCTGTCAAGACTAATCTTGTAGTCATCCAGACTTCACTTAGACTTAAGATAAACAATATATTACCTTGTCAAGGTGCAATATCATCAAGTACCCATTGTAGTTTCACATAACTCAACCATTTCACCAAGTCTTCTTGTTATCTCTCCTTTTCAAATCTTCTTCATGAATCAATTGATATGGCACTTTACAAGATAGCAATTGTCTTACTAGTTAAGGTTTGACATCAATGGAAATATAACAATTGTCTCAATTGTAGTTTCCAACAATCTCCCCCTTTGGAATTGATGGAAAACACATGCAAACAAACAACATATGCAAGGTTCCCAAACAATCCAAAAAGTATGTTTTGTAAATAGATTTTCATTAATGTCCTTAGCTTCATTCTGATTCTCTCCAATACAAATATTGTCTCCCTGTTGGATAGAGTTCTCTATGTATCTTACCTCCCTCATTTTTTATTTCTTCCTCAAATAGTATATCTCTTTCATAGTCATTTCTCCCTCTTAATGTCTTTCCTTACTGTATATTTCTCTCAAGTATTCTCAAGTATTTCTCCCTCTTTGACAACAATGCCAAAGCCATACATCTTCATTATGTAGATATCTCTATGTCAGGTTTCTAAATTCAATGCTCCATCTTTCATCTTGCTTATGAATGATCAACATCTTTTGCTTAACACTTCACAACTTTAGGCGAATCCTAAAGTGTGACCACCTTTTGCATCAATCTGTCAGATATTTTAGGCAATACAATTGATGCAACCACTCCATGTGATCTCAGTTAGCCTTAGATAGGGGAATCACCCCTAGTTTTCCTCTTAGATACTCATGAGCATCCTTAGGTAAAACTTTAGTAAATATATCTACCAACTGTTCCTTTGTATTAACATACTCAGGTCTTACTTGTTTGTCTTCAGTTCTCTCAAGTAATGATACTTGATAACAATATGCTTGGTCTTTGTATGCATCATAGGTTCTTTGAAATATTAATAACACTAGTGTTATAAAAAAAATAACAACCGGGTTTGTGATTTCCTCCTTCATACCTTTCAACAATTGGTTGATCAATTCACTATTGCTGTGACATATTCAACCTTTGCTATAGATTGAGAAATACAGTTCTATTTCTTGCTTTTCCAAGAGACTAATCTCTTTCCTAAAAAGAATGCACCACCACTTGTGCTCTTTCTGTCATCAATATTACCTACCCAATCCACATCTGTGTAAAATTTCAATTCAAACTTCTCATTCTTCTTGTAATATAATCCATAGTCCTCTATTCCCTTCAAATATCTTAGAATCCTTTTCACTGCCATTAAGTGACTATCTTTAGGATTTGTAGAAAATATTGCAACAATCCCAACTGGTAATGCAATATATAGTCTACTATGGACAACATATTGTATTTTTCCAATCATTGATCTATATAGGGTTTGATTCACTTCAGTTGTCTCATTAGTCTTTGATAGTTTTTGTCTAGTAGCTATAGGAGTACTTACAGGTCTAGAGTTCTCCATGCAAAAAGTCTTCAATATCTCCTTGATATACTTAGATTGAGTAATGTGGATACCTTTCTTCATATGATATACTTGCAAACCAACAAAGAATTTGATCTCTCCAAACATAGACATCTCAAATTTAGTTTGCATCTCTTTTGCAAATAATTGGCATAAAACATCTTGTCCTCCAAATATGATATCATGAAAAAAAAAATTCATCTAACAATATCCCTTTACCTTTCTCAGATTTTAAGTATAGATTATTGTTTTCATTTGTCCTTGTAAATCCAATCTTGACTTAGTAATTGTGCAATCTCTCATACCATGCTCTAGGGGCTTGCTTGAATCCATACAACACTTTATGTAACATGCAAACAATATTCTTCTTGCTTGAATCAACAAATCCTTCAACTTGTTCAATGTATACCTCTTCTTCCAGTATTCCATTTAGAAATGTTTATTTGACATCCATTTGATATACATTGAATCCTTTGTAAGCTGCATAAGCCAGTAGAGTTCTAACTCCTTCCAATCTAGAAACTGGGGCAAACGTCTCACCATAGTCAACAACTTCTTCTTGTGCATAACCTTTTCATACAAGTCTGGCCTTATTTTTTATGAATTCTCCATGTTCATTCAACTTATTTCTAAATACCCACTTTTTTCCAATAACACTCTTGTCCTTTGATCTAGGTACTAGTGTCCAGGTTTTGTTCTTCTCAATTTGTTCAATTTCTTTATTCATTATATGTATCCAATCTTCATTTCCTAAAGCATCTTTCACTGATTTGGCTTAAATTCACATAATAAAATTTTCTGATTTTTTAGTTTGCTTCTTATCATGACCTTTGAATCTTTATCTCCAATAATTTGATTAGGTTTATGATGTCTTCTTACATATTTCTAGTGTAGGCTTTGATCTTATTTTCTTTTGTTGTTCATCCTCATATTCATCATCAAAGTTAATTTCAGGTTTATTTTGTGTCTTTGATTATTCCTCGACAGTCTCCTCTTGATGCTCGACAACGTCTTTCTGTATCTCACCATTTTCTTGCTGTTGCTCGACAACATCATTTTTTTGTTCAAAAACTTTTTTTTCTGGTTCAGGAACACTTCTGAGCTTTCCTTCATTCATGTAAACAAAAGATGTATAATCTTTAGGTTCTTGCTTTCATTCCACTTCATTATTTTCTGCATATTCATAAGTTCTAACATTTTCACTTTCCACAACTTTGTTAGTGTTAGAATTCAAACACTTATACACTTTACTAGATTAGTGGAATAACCTAGCAATATGACTTCATCACTTTTAGCATCAAGTTTTCCATTTCTATCGTCCTTCAGTATATAACATTTTCTCCCAAAAAATTTAAAATATTTCACATTAGGTGCATAACCATACCATAACTCATAAGGTGTAATATCAATACCTTTCTTTACTTGTACTCGGTTCAAGGTATAGACTATTTTACTTATAGATTGTCTCTAGTACTTTTGTGCAACATTATTTTCTATCATCAGTGTTCTAGCACAATCCATTATTGATCTATTCTTTCTCTCAGCTATGCCATTCTGTGGGGGAGTCCTTGGAGAATACATTTGTGTTTTAATACCTCTACTATTGTAGAATAAGTTGAACTCATTTGATATAAACTCTCCTCCTCTGTCAGATCTTAGACATCTCAAGTTCTTACCTGTCTCTTTTTCAAATTTTTCCAAATACCACTTAAACAACTGAAAGGCATCATATTTTTCTTTGAGAAATATTACAGTCATCATTCTAGAGTAATCATCAACAAACAATTTGAAATATTTATCACCTTGGTAGCTTTGTACACCAATAGGTCCACAAAGGTCAGTATGAACCAATTCCAAAACATCATCAAAAGTATAGGTTTTTCTCTTGAAAATAGACTTTTTCATTTTTCCCAACTAACATTGCTTACACATAACATTATTAGTTTTCTGCAATCTTGGTAACCCTCTTACTCTTTTCACCTTACTAATGTTTACCATATTGTCAAAGTTCATAACCTCTTACGCCATAACCATATATCATCATATTGTGCAAATAAACATGTGTCATCAGATAAATTTAGATAGAACAAATTACCTTTTGTCTGTTCTCCACTTCCAATCAGTTCACCAGTAGCATCAAAGATCTTAGCTTTTATGTGATGAAACTCAACTCGGTATTCAGAAGTATTCAACTGAGAAACACTCAAAAAGTTACTATTTAGTCCTTCAACCCAATAGGCATTGTCACATATGATCTTATTAGTTAGTTTTATTGATCCTTTTTCCTTTCATAGGACATGGTTTGTCATTACCAAACTTAACACTACCACCTTTGCAATAGTTTAAGGTTTCAAATTTACTTTTATCACCAATCATATGATGTGAGAAACCACTATCAATTATCCATCTATCACCTTTACTCATATAATAAATAAGTAGAGTTTTCTCATCTTCATCAGAATCATCTTTCATAGCTACATAAACAACTTCTATGTCACTATCATCAGATTTATCAGATTCACTATCAGTTTCTTCTTCAACAATATAGCATCATTTCTTACCTTTGTCTTTATAGTCCTTATACTTTCTGAAATCTATTTCATCCCTTTTGTCTTTATACTTGATTTCTCTTCTCTCATCCTTGTCATTCCTATTAGGACATCTTGCAGCAATATGGCCAACTTTGTTACTTGAAAAACATATTATAGGAAGTTTACCTTTCAATTTTCCTCTTCCTCTCAGTAGTCTTCTAGCCATAAGTACTTCAAGTTCATCTGGATCTTCATCGGAAGTGTCACTATCACTATTCTCATGTCTTTCTTTTCCTTTTCTTGATTTATGAAGAGTCAATTGTGATTTGAATGCAGAATCAACATGGTGAGGAGTGAAATTATCAAAATTTGACATCTCAAAAGCAGTAAGTCTACCAACTAGACCCTCCAGAGTTAAGTTGTTACCAGGAGTACATCTCAGTTCCTTTTGAGTTGATAATCTAATAAAATATATATGAAGTAAGGTTCTCAGTACCTTGCTGATAAAAATATCATCACTAATAGTTCCATTGGCTCCTCTAATAGCATTTACAACCTCCTTAACTCGACTACAATACTGAACAATAGTTTCACCATCTTGCATTCTCATCTCATCAAATTTACCTCTCAAGGTTTTAGATTTGGCTCTCAGTACATTTGTATCACCTCCATAGATAGTTTCCAGTGTATCCTACATTTCTTTTACAGTTTTACAATCTTTTATATCTTCAAATTTAGGATAGCTTAGGGCTGATGCGATCTCCAACATTGCTTGGTTGCGTTCATGTTTTTCTTTCATCCGTTGAGTTGTCATAGGTGTAGGCACTGTTATGTAATCATGTTCCACATAGTATTTTTCCGCATCTCCAATACTAGCTAGGTATAGCTTCATCAAAATTTTCCATGAAGGTAAGTTCTCTTTGTTTAGCCTTGGTACCTCCTTTTATACATCTTTATCTTTAGCTTCAAGTACCTTCAAACTTTTCTCTACAAGCACCACAAATATTTGATACCAATTGTTATAATGAATTAGAATAACTAAGAGGGGGGGAGTGGGGGGGGGGGGTGGATCTGTTATCCAAGGTCTAGGTGTACCAATTGAACTTTAAAACACTTCAACCAACTTAGATCCACTCATTAATCCACTCGGTCTCTATAGCATATGATCGACAATATAAACTTGGAATTTACTGTCCTACTGTAATCAACTTGTAGAATATAAAACTCTTTAATAGTACAACACATAAAATAAAATTCACAAAAGTATGGCACCAGGACTTAATGTGGAAACTCAATATGGAAAAAACCACCAGTAACATGCTACCAATTTTTCACTCTTCTAAAGTGAGCTCTGTGAAAAGCCAACCCAGTTCAAAGTTACAATACACACTGTTAAATGTGATCCGATTAAAGGATTTAATCACTCTATTTGAAGTGAGCCTTGTAAGAGGGCTTAGACCATTCCATTAGAATGTCACATTGATTAAAGGATTTAACAATATGACTGTTAGGTCAACCTTGTTTAAAAGGATTTTGCAACTGATACAATGGTTAGAAAGTAACAACAAATTGTGATCTAAAACATACAACTCACTTTGCAAATACAAATCCAATTATTGCTAAAATGCTAATTCACTGACTGGACTTCATTTTCATCTCTATCACTTTGATATCTCTCTTCAATCTCTAAACTCTGATCTTCTTGGAAATCCTTCAAGAAATCATCTCTTGGCAACTCTTCTCTGCTCTTATCAGCCTTTTCTGTCTTCTACTTAGATTAGCCAATCAACTAAATTAACCACATACCACACTCTCATAACCTACAATTAGGTTAATCTTATACTTCTCTGATCAAGTAGCTCGATCTATTGCCGCTTAATCAT
Organism: Thuja plicata; assembly: GCA_018584345.1. NCBI lineage: Eukaryota > Viridiplantae > Streptophyta > Pinopsida > Cupressales > Cupressaceae > Thuja > Thuja plicata. Next base: position 1,076,493 of record MU225951.1, on the reverse strand, counting down.
CACTGTAGATCTTAGGTTTAGGTCAAACCCAACGAATCCTTCCAACATTTTTTTTCCATCTACATCGTAGAATACATCCTAAAACTCCTTAAATCCATACATAAAATGGTTAAACATATATTAAATTCTCATTTAATTCTCCACAAAAATCATCCTTATCTTAAATATGCTTCACATATCCCAATAAAATCAACTATATTGGGTGGAATCACAAATCTATCTCAAACTGTCATAATACTAACACTCGGTCAATATTGTGCAATGTCGCTCAATCATCTCTGTGTAACTTAGTAATTCTATGAAACTCATAAAATACTGATGTTTGGTCAACACTAAATTTGTTCATCACATACTGGCACTCGGTCGATACTTGCATCACTCAACATTACTTGGCACAAACTGTTCTAAACTTATGTTCCTTAATCTGCTGCTCTGTAACTCAGTCAAGACTAACCTTGTAGTCATCCAAACTTCACTTAGACTTAAGATAAACAATATATTACCTTGTCAAGGTGCGATATCGTCAAGTACCCATTATAGTTTCACATAACTCAACCATTTCACCAAATCTTCTTGTTATTTCTCCTTTTCAAATCTTCTTCATCAATTAATTGATATGGCACTTTACAAGATAGCAACTATCTTACCAGATAAGGTTTGCCATCAATGGTAATATAATAATTGTCACAATTGTAGTTTCCAAAAAATCTCACTTAGCCTAAGGGATTATTTAGTGTTTTTAGTTTCTACATGAGGTTTATTAAGGGTTTCTAATATATTATAGATCTACAAATTTTATGAAGAAGGAATCTTTTGAGTGGTTTGGTTCAACATAGAATTTGATGCAGAGCTAAGCAGGGTAAGATGATGTAAGGCCTAAAACTATACAAACACACCTATGGGTTACCAATAGTCTAAAAAAATTCCATTGATTTCTTAACCCTCTAAGATTACTTCAAATATATGAGAGTTGATAGACAATATCCTAATCAACACACATAATGTGTGTGATAAGATCCATTCAAATTCCCTTGAACCTAACTCCAAAGGCTAGGGTACACACACACACACCTATGTATCACAATGAATTAAAAATACTAGGAGTGGATCAAAATAGTACTAAAATGACCAAAATACCCTAATAATTTTATTCTACACAACCTGTTAAGGCTTTGTATCAATCTGTACAATGTGGCCTAGTGGGAGGCCTAATTGTATTAGGTCGACCTAATAGGAAAATGAGGCTTAATTATTCAAACTTATAAAAAACCTATGAACCAATGCTACTTTCAGACACCCTTTTGAAAGTTCCAAATTATTCCAAAGTCTTAGGTATTGACCCAATCGCCTGATACTAAAACCCAAATTAGGACAAATAGGGCTAGTAGGCCTAATTGACTTGGTTTGAACTACAAGTCCATGGAATTTCACAAACCCCAAAAAGATGGACTCTTAGTAAGTTATTCCACACCAAATGAATAAAAAATCCACCATTAATTTGTCTTGATCCACTCCAATACTTCATTCATACAAGACTTTGTGTTCTCAGAATAACCTGTCACATGAAGATGCCCAACTAGGGCTTGATGGTAAAAATAGAAGACAAGGTTTCCATGAAAAGTGATTTTTTATTATTGAAATAAATTATCTCTACTTGTATTTCCCCATTGGTCATGGAGTTCCAATAGTGGAAATTCAAGTTAGAGACATTTTAGTCCAGAACCCCACTTATGGATGTAGTTTCAGACTTGTACACATAGATCGGTCTCCAACGCCCTTCAAAATTCACCAATTTGAATACAAATTATTCTTTTATAGTCCAAAAACATGTGTCCAAACATCCAAGTCACAATTTAGTCACAACCAATTGCCCATGCACTCTTAACATACAAATAAATTGAGATTTCACAGGAAAACCAAATATTTATTATTGCTTTCAACCATCAAATTTTGTATACAAAATTTCTAACCTTTGATTTAGATTAAAAGGGACTTATATAGACCTTATTAAATGGTCCCAAATTAATTTGAAAGGTTGGTGACCATTGTAGGACATTAGGGGGCCGAAAACAACTTTTGATTCAAATTGCTAAAAGTTGACAAGCAACTTTTGAGCAATTTTCATAATTTTGCAAAATTGCAAGCATCCCACTCTCAATCCATCTCAAGTACTTCAAATAGGTTTTTTTGGACTCAAATAGACCCTAAAAACATAAAAACATATGATCCTGCCCTATTAAGGACCCTTTGACCATTTTGACCATGAGAGCAAGTATAAGTACTACCCATGGAAAAATGCCTTACAAATTGGGTCTTTATTACATTGTAATTAGTCCATAGGACCCAAGACACTCTAGGACCTCCTAATAACACCATTTATACTCATTTCATTCCAAGAGTTGGTTATTATTCTTAAGGTACTCCTGCACTAGAAGTGTTTAGAGCACTTCAAGCAGTTGATGTCTACATGTCATATGTTTCTAATACTAGATTTCTTCAAACATTTTGAGTTAGAATGTGATGCTTTGGGAGAGGTTATTGGATTTTTTTTTATGTAGGAGAGACACCCCATAACATTTTAGAATAGGAAATTGAGATATTTATAGAGGATATACTCTATCTATGATAGGGAGATGTTGACCATCATACATTCTTTGGCCAAATCTATACCATACCTAGTAGTGGGTAAGTTCATTATAAATACAAAACACAACAACATAGATTAATTCATGAACCAAAATGACCTTAATTATGGGTAGTAGAAGTGGGTTAGTATACTTCAAGCATATGATAGCTTAAGGTGAAGATATTTAGGGAATTTTCATGATGAGCCCATGACTGGTCACTTGGGTTTCTTCAAGATCTATGAGCATATCCAAGAAAGAATCACTTGGAAAGGACTTAAAAATGAAATCATTAAGTATGTTATAGGGTGTCCCTCTTTCCAGTAGAATAAGAATGAGCACACTTATCTAGATGGTCGACTTTAGCCCTTAGCCATCCTTATCATAAATGAGAATGTATCTTCATGGATTTCATTACCAAGCTACTTAAAATAAAGAAAAGGATTATATATATATATACATATATATATATAGATGTATATATATATATGTATATATATATATGTATATATA
>MU225951.1:1061470-1073256 GCA_018584345.1 Thuja plicata | reverse complement strand
TATATATATTATGATTGACAAGTTGATTAAATTTGCACATTTCGTCTCTATTTCAGTGACATATACTATAGCACATGCAACTGATTTATTTTCCAGGCAGATTTTTAGATTACATTGGATGCCAAAGAGCATAGTAAGTTATAGGGACAACAAGTTCCTAAGCTTTTATGGAAAAATATTCTTAGATTGAGTGGGATTGAACTTAATCCTAGCATGAGTTGGCAACCACATATAGATGGACAAACAAAGATAACGAGCTAATGGGTGGAAGGCTATCTCATCAATTATGTTTCAGGATAACATAGAGCTTGGATGAAATTACTACACTCAGATGATAATTTCTATAATACTTCTTGTAGGCACCTAAAGTTGTCCTCATATAATTAAATTAATATTTTATTTATTTAATTATTTAACCAAAACTCCTCTATTAATTAAATAAATATTTAAAATTTATTTAATTAATTCATTAGACTCTTCCTCTATTATTTAATTAAATACGTATTATTTATTTATTTAATTCATTAAATTTATCTATCTCATGACTAAATAAATAAATAAATATATACTTAGCTAATTTTACACTTTCTTTATTCTACTATTAATTGAATAAATTCCTTTATTTAGTTGATTAATTCATTATCCTTTTCTTTCTAATCTCAACCAATCATTTCCACTCACAAGGATCAACTCTAAATTTTTAGGCATGCGATAAATGCCACTTTGTAGAGCCTCCCTCATTTCCCTTTTTATGATGGACATTCTGAGGGGCATGGATTGAGTTTGTTATTGCATTTTAGACCTTGTGGTACCCTCGTGGGATTGTACTGTTGGGGCGATCCATGCCTGCCTGATTAGTAAGACCTTCCTTGGACTTGAGATGCATTGTGAGGTTCTGATATGTTATGATATGCCTGGTTGACATGATTTTGCGATGTTGTGATAATCTTATTAGAGGCATCTATGTGACTCACTCAATCAAATTTAGCCTTGTTCTCATTTTGTGGATATTCCCACTGTTGTGCTTGAAACTTTAGAGAGACCCTGCTTGGGTCAGCATGACAATTCCTCTATCATTAAGGACCTAATATGTGAACCCTTTTATAATACATTATGGAATAATATATTTTGAGATAAGACTAGACTTTGATATACTCCATTTCTTCTTACTCATGTTAACGGTTCAACATAAACATTATGTTGCATTAGTAATTATTGATTTACTGATTTTCATGACCAGCAGTTAAGTGTTTGAATAACGTGGATTGTATTAGAATAAGTAAATTATGTTCACAATAGATAAGTTATGATTCTGATATATGATAGGTGCTTATATGTTATTTTAATAAGAACATGAACTGATCATTTGAGTTGAGTCGTGATTGTATGTAGAAATGTTCATTTAATGATTAAAAGGGAATTGCAATTAAATATTAGATTGGTTAAAATAAAAGGCTAACATGAAAATGTTATGATGGATTATTTTTATATGCATTGTGGTTAGTAGGACTAGATTATAATTAAGATGAAACAATTAGGATTAACTGCACTGAGCTATGAATTGCATTCTGAAGTGAAATTGATGTCAATTAGAGTTGTATGATGATTCGATGTGAATCAATGTTCTCATGAGAGAATTGATTTGTGAATATTGTTTTGGAAAGTTTGGTGAAGGTTGTAAATGATATATGTTGGAATGTTGTTCATTATGTATATCGATTATATGTATGATTTGTTTCCTTGGACTACTGATATTCAATTTTAGTGTGCAGGTATGAGACCATGGTATTAAATATGGGGAACCAAACATAGGTATATGTGAACTCAGTTTAAGTCAAGGTTGCGTCTAATAAGAAGACAAGACCTCATTGTATCATGATTTAATTTGTAAACGTAAAAGGTTGATTTGTTGGAATTTATTCCTTAAATGTTATTTTCATATTTTTTTTCCTTGTGGTTATGCCCTAGTGGATATGACATGTGTCTAGTGATGTGTAAATATTTGTGTGTCTCACTTGACACTTGTGAATGTACTTAAGACCATGACATGTCTACAAGGGGATTGGGTGTCCATCTACCTAGGATAGTACCAAGTAGATCCCCATGTGTTTTTCCTTGATTAGAGAGCTGTAGGTGAGGTCACTTCAATGTATTTTCGTGAGTATGCTTTTAGGGGACTTTTGGGGGGTTAGAATAGTGCCTAGGGGTGTGTTAGGTCCATTTTTAGATAGCCCACTTGTTATACCTATGGGTAAGGGTCATTTTAACCCTAGGATAACCTTTGGTTGACCAAGAGACCCTCCCAAAAGTTGGTTTTCCAAGTTGGACGAAAATCAACTCTTGTGAAGCTTGATCTTGGAAAGACCACTCTTCCATTTTGATGCAAAGACCTCACTCACCTTTTTGAGTTTCCCCTTTTTGAATCCATTTTTAGAAATATGTAAGAGTTTAGGGAAGAGAGACCAATTAGAGGGCTTTCCTTCTCCCCATGAGTTTCTAGTGGCTTTTTAGTGGTGACTCTCCATGTGGGAGAGTTTGAACACCCACTCTCTAACTTAGAAACTTAGCTAGAGTATGTGACATTGGAAAGAGGACTTAGGCTTAAAGGGAGATTTTATACAACTTTCTTGCCATAACCTTGGATCTAGGTTGGTAGACATTTTGCACCTCAATTCTTGTTGTTCTAATTTTGTGTTGTAAGAAAGATGAATGTAGTGTGTTTTTGTGTCGAGAAATGTAGTTATGTTCTTGTAGTCAAGATTACTGTTTTGTTTATTATGTGTGTTTTACTTCTTTTCTTGTTAATGTTGTTAATGGGAGTTTCAAGGTTCACTCACCCTTGGGAGGGAAGAGTAGCCTTGGGGGTGGAGGAGTTTGACAGCCCTTGGTGTAGAGTCTCTCCTCAAGGAGGAAAGGGAAAAATCATGGAGTATGGGCTCTATGAAGCCATCCTTGGTTGTTGCTTTTCTTAGGGTACATAAGGGTATTTTGATGATTATGGGTTGGATATTGAGATGGAGTTTATTCTTTTTGTAAGCCATGAGAGGGCTTGGTTATAGTTTTTGAGATTGGCCTTCTCCCTTGGGTATTTGGTCCACTTCACCCCATGTTTTAGCCCTTGTGTGACCCATTGTGATAGCCTTTGGATTGGGAGTAAAATGTGACTTTTTCTTGCCTTCCTGTATTTTTATTTGTTAGTTTGTTGTTACCCACCTTTGTTTGGTTCCCCAAGCTCGGGGGTGGCCTCTTAGAGGCCTAGGATGGGAGGTGAGCATCCCATGGTCTTTGAAATTTTCCCTTTGTAGATTTTGGTGGCATTTAAAATTTTCATGAGGAAAGAAGATAAAGCTTGGAATGTGAAATTTTGTCTATTTTTCAAATGTTGTTTATGCAATAGCCTATATGGATAAGAGTGGAAATCTTGCTTGCCCTACTTTTATTTTGTCTATGTAAAAGCCGTATGGCTGAGACCTTGTAATCTTGATTCAAAAGGGGAGTGTTGTAAGTTTTAAAAAGCTTGGATTTAATATTTCTGTAAATGGTTTTATGAAGATTATTCATTATGTGTAGGACAAGTGGTGAGTGAAGTTGTCTTACTAAAGCAAGAGAAAATAAGCTTCTTTGTAAATGAAGGAGAAAACTACTTGAATAAAAGTTTTTTTATTATTTATATGCAAATGTTAGGTGAGCAACAAGGAAAATATCTATGTATTGTTTATATTTCTTTCGAGTTGTTTATAGAAAAAAAAAATGTAAGATTCTGTTATTTTTTTGTTTGGCAAAAAACAAAAAGAGAAAAAGAATTTGCATGATCATTGTAGTACATATACAAGGATAAAATGATTCATAAATGTAAATATAAAACTATGTACCTTAAAAAGAAAAGTTTTTACATATGGAAGTTTTATTTCTCCTTATGCATAGTTCTTTACAATATGAGTTAGTATTCAAACATAAATTTTAAAATTTCTAGGGAAGGAGTTAAATTAAAGCTAGGAATACTCCATAAAAGAAAATCTATTATATCGCTAAGTTCCTGATTTTTATGTGATAGCTACTTTTCAAAGCAGAATATGTTCATAAACTCAAATCCACAATAGCAAGTAATTACTCTATCAAGAAACTAAAATGAGTTATATTTTTTTGTTGTAGCAACTAAACTACCTTAACTTACATTAGTTAGATGCATGTTTGCCTCTATAATGAGATATGATTAGTATATATATATATATATATATCATGTGTTCTTACATGAGCTCATAAAAAAATTTAAAAAAAAAAATCTAGGTGTGTTTCTTAGTAAAAAAAATTTAGGCATTACATTTGGTATCAAAGCCAGGTTCAAAAAACTGGGAACCTTAAATCCATTACGCTTCACAAAAAAAAAGTGTATATACATATACCTACCTACATTTGGTTTTAAGAAAACTCTTCATGAATACATATAGATATACCCAATGTTTCATAAAATATAAAAAAAATAAAAAAATAAAAAGAGCTATTTCAAGTTGAATCTGCTTATGTAATATAAATCATTTACAAGAAAACATGTTAGATTTATTGTGAACATAGTTTTATTTAAAACTATACATATATAAAAATGCATTAAATACCTAATTATTTTCATACATAAATAAGACCATGTATTGAACTAGGTAAAGATAATAATAATTATATAAAAAAAAAAAAAAAAAAATACATACTGGTTATATTTACAGTAAGATGGTACTGTTCTATGAATCAACGAATAAAAAATATACATATATATTTCAAAATAAACAACATAAAATATACATACTAATCTTATATGACTTTGTATTTTTTAAAGAAATAATAATAATTATGTCTACAAGGTTTTTATATATACGTCTAAAGATAAATAAAATAAAATAAAAAAATAATAAAAAATAATAAAAAGTTGCCATGGGAAGGGAAGCCGATAACCCTACCCCTGCGAAGGGGAGGGCTCGGCCCCCACCCCGCCATGGAGCACTATCGCCATGGGGGCGGAACACCCGCAGGGACCACTCATGTCGTGAGTGGCTTGGTCGCCACGGGGGGGTGAAACCCTCACGGGATCCGCCGGGCCGTGAGCAGCAGGACCGCCATGGGTGGAGAATAAGAGGGAGGTTAATAAATCACCGACGCCAGAATATAACCGCTGCCATACATAGTAAAATTGTCGTCGAAAGCCATATAAAATTGCGGCTCTGTATATATATATATATCTTCATCTCCATGGATGCATTCTTCAAAAACTTGCAACAAAAGAACAACATGGACAAAAAAAATAGAGATATACAGAGTTAGGGTTTGTGAGAGAGAAGAGAAGAGTAAAAAGAAGAAAAAAATCTCTTTTTTGGGCTTCTTATTTTACCCCTAACCCTAATTTCAAATTAGGGTTAGGGTTTGCAAAATATAGTTGACTTTATATTTTTGTTGTTTTTATTATGAATGTGCTTTTTAGAGGGAAAGTTAAAATTTAATTTTAGGAGGGAAATTTATTGGGTCCCAATTAATATTATATCTTCTTCCTAATTTCACCACTTGGGCTTAATTAATAACTATAGTTTATTGTTTCAATTAATTTGAGAGTTGTATTGAAAACTTAGTGAATGAGATTTATTTAATGATTTAAATGAAATGTAGTAACTTGTATTATTTAATGAACTTAATGTTTTAAATATTAACCTTTATAACGTAGTACATTTTAATAAGTTTAAGTTAGATTATCAAGTAATTTTAAATGGACCTATGGAAAGAACTTAATCTATTTTCGTGAGTAGACTATTATTTTAATTAATTTGTCTAGACACTATTGAAAAAAAGAAACCTTATGTATAAAATTATTATACTTAAATATATTTGATTTAGAGATAGTGAGTTGAAATTTAATTTAGATTTTTAATTAAACGTTGGACATTGTATTTGCAAGGTCATTATAACATTTAGAAGTTTTCTTTTTATATTGTTTATTGTTAAGTATTTTAAAGAAAGGTGATTAAGTCGAATTCAAATCAAGTCAAGGAATCTAATTTAAAAGTGGAATATTATCATCGTAATCATTACTGTCAAATTCATTAAATTATTTTAAACATCGGAGAATTTTATTTAATCAAATTTATCTAGATGTTGAACCTTATTACCTTTTTAGGAACTCGGGTTTTTTTTTTAACAAGGGAGCAACTCTAACCTAATTAAAATAATATATTACATAAACGGTGCTCCCTCAAAGTCTATTAAAGAGTGATTAAATTAAATTCTATATTAACTATATTAATGTTTTAATAAGTGAAGATCAAAACGCCTACTCTAGAGGGGAAAACTTAGTATAAAGATTTGATTAACCATTTTATGGTTTTTGATTTTAGAAAGCAGCCAAAATTGGGGGCTGACCCGAACAAAAAAACCAGCACGAGGAGTGCTGATAACCAGCAAAGCACACACAACAGACCCTCAACCTATGCCAATTTTAAAAACCAAAAATCAAGAAAGAAAATCAACAAACCCCAGCTCCAAAACAGAGCTGGTAACCAGCCTGGAAGTCCTAACAAGCCCCAACCTCACAATGAGGTTGGTAACCAACCTGTGGTGGTAATTAACAAAAAAGTTATCATTAATAGTAATAAACAGCCTGAAAGTCCTAATAGGCCCCAACCTCACCATGAGGTTGGTAACCAGCTTGTGGTAGTAATTAACTATAAAGTTAGCATTAACAGTAATAACCAGTAGATTACAAAAACTAGAGATTAATCGAAGATCTAACAGGCCCACATCGCCCAACCGAAAAGTCCAGACAAAATAGTTAACCATAAATAGAAGAAAATGAAGCTACTTGGGGTTACCTTCCCCACCTTTCAACACGAGCTTAAGACAGTCATCCGCAAGGAACTGGTACAGTTCTTCATCCTTTCGCTCACCTTCTGGGTTCGTTTTCTCCATATGAAGGAGTTGGAGTGTAGTGGCAGCCACATGCATGACCTTCACAGCAAAGTCCGCAATCCTGTTAAAGCTTTCCCTGAGATTTTTGATTTCCACCCTCATTTCCTTTAGCTCCACCTTAGGGTCAGACAACAAGGGCTCCTAAGGACCAGCAGTAACAATGGGGGTGTCACTCACCTCATCAGGCATTTTCTCCTCTATTTTTTTAGGGTCCTCTGGGGTAATATTTATAACCACCTGAGGGCTAGGGGACTGTGAAGTTAGGAGCGGAGAGTCCGCTTTCGTCTCCTCGAAGAGTTTTTTCTTTGAAATGTAGTTATGTTCTTGTAGTCAAGATTAATGTTTTGTTTATTATGTGTGTTTTGCTTCTTTTCTTGTTAATGTTGTTAATGGGAGTTTCAAGGTTCACTCACCCTTGGGAGGGAAGAGTAGCCTTGGGGGTGGAGGAGTTTGACAGCCCTTGGAGTAGAGTCTCTCCTCAAGGAGGAGAGGGAAAAATCATGGAGTATGGGCTCCATGAAGCCATCCTTGGTTGTTTCTTTTCTTGGGGGACATAAGGGCATTTTGATTGTTATGAGTTGGATATTGAGATGGATTTTATTCTTTTTGTAAGCCATGAGAGGGCTTGGTTATAGTTTTTGGGATTGGCCTTCTCCCTTGGGTATTTGGTCCACTTCACCCCATGTTTGGGCCCCTGTGTGACCCATTGTGATAGCCTTTGGATTGGGAGTAAAATGTGACTTTTTCTTGCCTTCCTGTATTGTTGTTTGTTAGTTTGTTGTTACCCACCTTTGTTTGGTTCCCCAAGCTCGGGGGTGGCCTCTTAGAGGCCTAGGATGGGAGGTGAGCATCCCATGGTCTTTAAAATTTTCCCTTTGCAGATTTTGGTGGCATTTAAAAATTCATGAGGAAAGAAGATAAAGCTTGGAATGTGAAATTTTGTCTATTTTTCAAATGTTGTTTATGTAATAGCCTATATGGCTAAGAGTGGAAATCTTGCTTGCCCTACTTTTATTTTGTCTATGTAAAAGCCTTATGGCTGAGACCTTGTAATCTTGATTCAAAAGGGGAGTGTTGTAAGTTTTAAAAAGCTTGGATTTTATATTTCTGTAAATGGTTTTATGGAGATTATTCATTATGTGTAGGACAAGTGGTGAGTGAAGTTGTGTCTTACTAAAGCAAGAGAAAATAAGCTTCTTTGTAAATGAAGGAGAAAACTACTTGAATAAAAGTTATTTTATTATTTATATGCAAATGTTAGGTGAGCAACAAGGAAAATGTCTATGTATTGTTTATATTTCTTTTGAGTTGTTTATAGAAAAAAAAATGTAAGATTCTGTTATTTTTTTGTTTGGCAAAAAAAGAAGAGAAAAAGAATCTGCATGATCATTGTAGTACATATAAAAGGATAAAATGATTCATAAATGTAAATATAAAACTATGTACCTTAAAAAGAAAAGTTTTTACATATGGAAGTTTTATTTCCCCTTATGCATAGTTCTTTACAATATGAGTTAGTATTCAAACATAAATTTTAAAATTTCTAGGGAAGGAGTTAAATTAAAGCTAGGAATACTCCATAAAAGAAAATCTATTGTATCACTAAGTTCCTGATTTTTATGTGAGCTACTTTTCAAAACAAAATATGTTCATAAACTCAAATCCACAATAGCAAGTAATTACTCTATCAAGAAACTAAAATGAGTTATATTTTTTTGTTGTAGCAACTAAACTGCCTTAACTTACATTAGTTAGATGCATGTTTTCATATATAATGAGATATGATTAGTATAGATATATAGCATGTGTTCTTACATGAGCTCATAAATTTAAAAAAAAAAAAAAAATCTAGGTGTGTTTCTTAGTAAAAAAAATTTGGGCATTACACACTTGTCTCTTCATTTGACTTTTCCATATTCACATCTCTAAACATGTCTAGATTGAATGCACCTTGTTATGTATTACCAAAAGTTAATATCTTCTGATGAAATGTAACTGATTGAATGTTTGATAATGTTAAGTTGAAGATAGTGCAAGGCATTAAATCAGTTAATGGTTTGTATTGTCATTGATGTCAACTTGATATCATTTGTACGGTCATGTACATAATGCCAAAGACTTCAGAGAATCAATGGAACATAGATTGTGCTTTCAACAATGCATAAAATTCAAGTATTCACTAAGTGACAGACAACACCGACGGAGTGAACACCATCGATAAAGGTAAAGAAAAAGTCACAGTGATACCCGACAAGCAGAAGACAGTGTTGCCTGACAAAGAAAAATCATAGGATGCCCAACAAGATGAAAACAGAGTTACTCAACGAGCTGAAAATAGAGTTACCCGACGAGTAAAATCCATTAATGCCCAATGGATGGAGATCTCAAAGTTGACTGGAGTCACACCGATGGAATTGGCAGTTATCATCGACGACTAACTGCAGAGTTGACCAACAGAATAGAGAGTTCAGAAAATGACAAAATATCTAGCTGGCAGAGCTTAAGGATAGACTGAACTGGTTGTTTTATTTGTTTTATTTGACCAAAGTTAAGTGATTGATTTAAAGAAGATTTGTACAGTTGGCAAGAAGATAACTACGAGATAAATCAAGAGTTATGCTTTAAATCAGATTGGCAGGATTGTTTTTCACACTAAAAATCAAGAATCAAGAATTAAGGAATATCATGTCTATATAAGAGACAAGCATTATTCATTTTCATAATCACATATATAGAAAAGGGTAGTGAATAGAAAAAGGATGCTGAAGAGAAACTGATGAAGAAGAACTTCATACAATCCTGATCAATCAAGTTGAAGGAGAGCTAAAGAATTTTGCAGACACCGAAAAATAGTGAAGCACAACATCACAGAGAAGAAAGTGTGGAGCACAAAGAATTGAATTGATACATTGATCAGAGAGGTATTGTACTTAAATAGATTTGAAAATCTGCAATTCAAGTTGCATTAGAAACAGGTCATAGTGTTTCAGTTTAACCATTGAAGGATCAAGTCTCTTAAGAGAGCAGGACTTAACAGTCTTCTATATATTGAGGTACATCCCAAGGAGTTCCAAAAAGGTTGATTCATGAAAGTAGCATTGTACTTTCTAGATACCTATTGATAGTCTAAGAAGGAGGCTGATTCAAGGATGGTAGCAAGATTTTCCTAAAGCCTATTGACAGTCTAAGAAGGAGGTTGATTCAAGGATGGTAGCAAATAGATGCCTGATACTGAGTGACAACCTCTATGTATAAAATCCTCTAACAAGGTCGCACCTAGCAATGTGTTTGTAACCTTTAACAGGGTTGGCTCCTAACGGGGCTCACTTCAGAAAAGTGAAAATTTGGGGTATCGGTCCCAGTGGTTTTTCCCTTAACAGGGTTTCCATGTTAAAATCCATGTGTTATGTGTGTATGGTTTATTACTTTACTATTTTACATTTCACATATGCATTTTTGGATTGATTGGTATACTCTACATATTTACTAAGTATCAGTAAATAGTTTTACTACTTATCGGTTATCAAGGATAATAAGGTCATGAAAGGAAAACCGACAGACAATTAATCATTATAAGTATTTCATGACATGCATCTTGTAGGGACTTAATAATCTGAGATTCATTTGATTGGTGGTTAGTGATTAAACGATAAATTTTTGAGGCCACTGATTCACCCCCCTAGTTATTACTAACAATTGGTATTAGAGCTGGTGTGCTTAGAAGGAAGGTTTCAAGACCTAAGTCAAGATCACAAGATGAAGAGACGAGATGTGCCCAAGTTGAACAAAGAAAACTTTGCTTCATGGCAAAGCAGGATAAGACTCCACTTATCAGGTATTGGTAATGGTGTTACTCAATACTTAGATACTGAATATGCATTTCCCATAGGACCATTAACAGTAGATCAATTGAGAGTGAAGCATGAGCACAACTACATGGTCATAGATGTCTCTTCCTCTCTCTCCGATGCTGAATTTGAAGATGTTAAAGATTGCACAACTGCAAAGAAAATGTGGGACAAACTGAAGCTTATACATGGCAGTGATGCAAATGTTCTGAGAGCCAAGGCAGAAAGCCTTAGAGGAAAATTTGATGATCTCAGAATGAAAGAAGGAGAAATCATCACACAGTACAACACAAGAATAAAATAAGTAGTCAATGCTATATGAGGTGTTGGAGGTACAATTGAAGAGGAGACAGTGGTGAGTAAAATCTTAAGAACCTTATTGCCTGTATATGCTATTAGAGTTTCAGCTATTCAAGAAATGAGAGCAGTTGCAAAAAATATAGTTACTCTTGATAGTTTGATTGGTAGACTGATTTCATTTGAGTTGAATAACTTTGATAATAGTGTAATGTCCCCTTTTAGGGTACATTATATTGTGCCAGCTTGTTATCCCTTTTTACCTTGGCTCGGTGGGCTAACCGGGGCGTGGTCGTATTCCAGGGGATGAGCGGCCTAGGTGTTTCCAGTTCTAGGCCATCCAGTGCAGTTTATGCAGGTTTCCAGAGCACTTACTATTTATAGTAAGTCAGCAGGGGGTTCAGGATTCACGAATTTTCAGTAGGAGATCTTGGAGCGTCTCGTTGAGAGGTTTCCGACGAGCTATTACACGATGGCATCTGAGCTCGTTTGGGCTTCCGTTTTAATGCCGGACGATTCCTCACTTATATTTTGTCTCAACGATCATTTATTTTAAATGACTTAAAGTAAGTTTATAATGAGACGAAAGTTTATAATGAGACGAAAGTGGGCAAACGAAGAGTCACAGTGGGGAAACTGAAGGGTCATAGCTGCAGCCATAAGAGGAGGTTGAGGGTCTCATTTGAGCATGCTTCAGTT
>MU225951.1:1020608-1039863 GCA_018584345.1 Thuja plicata | reverse complement strand
CCAGATACTTAGTGACAATCTATGTATAAAAATACTCTAACAAGGTCGCACTTAACAGTGTGTTTGTAACCTTTAATAGGGTTGGCTCCTAACAGGGCTCACTTTAGAAGAGTGAAAATTTGGGGTATCGGTCCCAGTTGTTTTTCTCTTAACAGGGTTTCCACATCAAAATCCTTGTGTTATGTGTGTATGGTTTATTAATTTAGTGTTTTACATTTCACATATGCATCTATGGATTGACTGGTATACTCTGTATATTTACTGAGCATCGGTAAATAAGTTTTATTGCTTATCGGTTATCAAGGAGAAGAAGGACAGACAAGGTAAACTGATAGACAGTTATTTATTTCAAGTATTTCAAAGGCATACATCTTGTAGGGACTTAATAATCTGAGGTGTATTAATTGGTGGATTGAAGTGTAAAAGATAAATTTTTGAGGCCACTGATTCACCCCCCATAATTCCTATCAGTGTCATGGCCTTTGGAGGTACTACTAGAGAGTGGCGTCCCAATTCTACATAGTTTGTGTATGTTAGCTCTAAATCAAACTTATTCATTTCTAAATTTTATGGGTACACTTGAAATACATTTATAATGTCATTTCATGAACCGGGTTGTTCATATTTTTGAGATATATTGTATTAAATATTATGAAAATGAATATTATTTTTTTCAACCTTATGGGTTTCATGAATATTTTCAATTTCTAATTTATTTAACTGCTATAAGTATTTTTATCATTCGCACTCTTCATTATTCTACAAACAATTAAAAAAAAAGGTAGAACAAGGTTGCATACTACATCAATTATTAGACATTTGTAGGTAAATAAATAAATATATCAAATATTACAATAATCAATATTAGGATGTGCAAAGGTTAACATGCACCTTAACCCTATTAGGGTTACCCTATGCCCTTGAATCCTCCTACACAAATTATTAAACATATATAGTTGATAGATTACATATTATTAGAATACTTCCATGAACCATGTTTCTTGTAATATGGTTTAGCTAATAGAGTTTTAGAAAATAATTATTTAGTTATTCCACTATGATTTTGGATGGGGGTTGGGATAAGTTTTGGTTTTTCAAACTTCATTCCACCTTACATGAAAGTTGAGTGGTGAAAAATCATAAGGGATCTAGCTTATAGTACTGTGATAGAATCTAGTAGAGCTCAAGGGAGTTATCATCATACCCATTTGGAGATTAAAGTGGATCTAAAACACATGGAGGAAAATGCACACAAAATCACTTGATCTTATGGGAGTTTTTAGATCACCAATATATGGATAGGTTTTTTTCATCGTTGCTTGACCAAAGGAAAAAAATTAAAAGGTAAAATATCTATAATATATGAAAATTATAGTGGGATTCATGTTATTGGTATAGAGAGACTTGAATATTCAGGTTTCCATAGGGATATTTGGAAAAATATGCAACATCTAATAGGTATATTATCTAGGCTTTTTCAACATTACATCATGATTTAGTTCATAAGCATAGAGATACTCAAGCATCTCAATTTGTATTGCTTGAGGATGAAAAATATTGGGGATGGAGGAAATTTCATGTGCCCTTTCCAAAAATCAAATGAAAGAAATTTTTGTCATGGAGACATTAGAGATTAAGGGTTGAGAGTGTCATGTACCTTATACCACAAAAATTTTGAAGATCAAAGATCAAGCCTATTGCATGACTCATGTCTAGTAGTTTTTGTAGAACAAAGATCATATTTGTTTCCTAATTCATGTCAATAACTTGATAGTGGTTAGGGATTAGGTTTACTTGTTGATACATGCCAAGAAGATATCAAACTTTTGTGATCAATATTATGAATCAATGCATGCCAAGGACATGTCAAAGGTCAAGAATCAATGTTTTTTCTTAATGTATGCCAAGTTTTAAGGAAGGAGAAATATGACACCTTCAATAGGAACGCTTGTAAGGGCTATAAGATAACCTATTATATAGTTTGTAGAATATAAATTTGGGCATCACCACCATTTTGGGTCTTTGTTTACTAGTTTTTTCTTTTGAGTGTAGAGAATATAAAACTAGGAAAATGTTTCAATTGTAAGAAGCCATGTTATGTTATTGTATCTTTTGAAAAAAAAATCTTGAAGTGATCTTTTTTGGAATAAATCCTATAAGATATTATGATCAATGAATGAGAACTTATTAGTTTTAAACTCAAACAATGAAAAACCTTTGGTTCTGAAGGGAATTCTCACATTGGGACTACATTGGAGCATAAAGTTTAAGTATCATCTAGTCTTTTTATGAGTGCATCATTTATCATAGATTCAAAAGTATTATTTGTTATTTTTATAATAACTATCCAGACAATACCATTTTCCATGGAAATAAAAAACTATAGGAAACAACTACTATGCGATAATATTTAACAAATGATGAATGACATATACTAACATTAAGAGCAAGGTTCATATTATTCTTTAGTGCTAGTGCATCCCAATAACCTCATATATTCATGGTTTTTAGCACCATCATCTATTTTAGATACACTATTATGTTAATTTCCAAAAAAAATTAAGCAAGAGATTTGAAATGTAAACATAAATAATTATTAAATAAGATTTTGCACTCTTTGTTAACTATATTTCATGGTAGAATCATTTTCATACAATGACACAAATGAGTAAAGAATCTAACAATAATTTTATTGATTATAATTTCATCTATACATCAAGGGACTATTATGATAGTCATCACATAATATCACACAATAATAGAAAACAATATTCACACTGAGTTATGAACTCTCTTGCAATTCCTTCAAGATTTGATCCACTTTTTAGGTGAGGGTACCCTCTAAGAACCAAAGCATGTTTATCCTCTAATCTTAGCAACCAATTTGTTTTTTTTTCATTGATCACACTCTTCTATGATTTTTAATTCATAAAGAAGATGAAAACACAAAGTGTTTGATGGATATAATAATGTAACATGGTACTCGCAGTTGGAATACTTTCCTATATTTATGTACTCACAAAAATATCAAACTTATCAGCCTAAACCTATAATGATGCCAAGGGTCAAAGTAAAGTCCATCTATAGCTTAGATCGAGTAGTGAAGACCTCTAAAGCCTAATACACTCTTATTTAACATAATGAAAAATGAAAATATCCACAAAATCCCATAATATTGAGGAGTAGGCTATTAATTTACCTACACATTTTTGTTGTGGCAATATGATCTCATCCCAATGATGATGAATCCCTTAAGTTATGGGGGGCCTTCTCACTATGTTTTTTATGACTCCCTTGAGTTTTTGGGGACCTTCAGACTATGTTGTGATCCTCATGTGTTTGGACTAATTAAATTTTATACATGCAAAAAAAACTACAAATCAATAAATTTCTATTCAAAATCTCATCCAAAAACTTAGTTTATTTGCCAAAATAATTAATTTTTGTAGATCCATTAGTTGAATACTTTCACTAATAGCGTTATCTATGAAAACATTCCAAAATTTTGTAATTGGAAGCTAGATATGATTAATAATAGTGGTTCAAATTTAAAACCCTTTCAAGAAAATGTGATCCATGTTTTTCAACAATGAACTTCACCTCTTCGAAACTAGTGCTACAAGGTTTTCATTAGACTCCAAGTTTATTACCATAGTCTTCCAATCTTTATGACTTGAATATTTTTAAAGATCATACTGTATATAGGCTATTAGGTGGATATCTTAATTATATTTCACTTGAAGTTTTTGAAAATTTGGATGTGTTGTCATTGATATCAACATATCAATAGGATTTCTCAGAAAGATTGACCATTTAATGTCAACCTATCTATTGACAGTTTAGCCAGTGGTACAGGGTGTTCAGAGGCCCGACAAGGATTGGTTTCATAAGATAAGGAGTCATGCACCTCATGGGATGTTGTTTAGGTCATCTAATTGGTCTATTTCAATTTTTATGGGATGATATGAGTTATAAGTTCACAGATGGTGACTTACAAACAGTGTGGTTGACAGTGAAGTGAAAGAGTCACAAAGATTGGTTTGGTGAGAATGCTAAGGTTGATATTTTTTTTGTGCATATATGAGTGTGTTTGGGACATGCTGATTTTTCCTCAATTAAAAGGGTTCATGATCTAGAGGTTCACAAGGCATTTGTCAGATGTTACACTTGTCGATGATAGTGTTATTGAGGTCCAACATAAGAGATGATGGTAAATCTGATAGTATGGCTGGGTTCAAATGTTTTAATGATATTCATGATGCCTATGAATGTTCTTGGATTATGTGCCTGATGAGTTGGTGGTCCAAATGGATTGAGATGATCAGATTGGAGGATTTTTAGGTCGATGATCATTTTTTGAATGTTTTTGATATTTTTGGCCGACTTGATTAGTAAAACATTTTGCACAAGTTTGAGGGGTGATTTGTGGACAATTTATGTACTTGAGGTGGTTGATAAAGGTCTTGGCCATGTTTTTGTGTTCAAAGATGGATTTGAATTGTGAAACTTGGCGTGTGAATTTGATTTTAAATTTGGAATGGTTGCAACTTGTTTACTTGTCAAGGTTGATGATATAAATTAGATCTAGGGTTATTGCAAACATGTGGTTGTGTCATATTTCTTAGGAAGAAAGTGGAAGATCGATTGGTGATTAGATTGTTTAACAAAGAAGAGGTAGAGAAGGGTTGAATAGAGATCTACATTGTGCAACATAGGAAATAAAACAAACATGTGGTAGATGTCACTATACAATTCACAAAAAGCTTAGATCATTGTTGTGATCTTGTAAGGTAGTGAACCTTCCTTTTTTTTGGTTGTATCCCATTTGAGAAGTGAACTCTAGGAAGCATGCCTGAATTGAAGTGCATTCCCCATATTTTTATTAAGGTTATACTTCTAACAAGGTATTTTCTTATTGTGGGTAATCAACCCCACAGTGGTTTTTACCCTAACAAGGTTTCCACAATAAAAATATTTGTGTTAAAGTGTTTTGGATGTGTTTATGATATTTTCATGCATGCTTATTTTACTCTGATTAAACATAAGGGTTTAAAGTTTTAAAGGATAGTAAAAGTCTTAAAAGTTTAGGAACAACTGATTCACTCCCCCTTAGTTGTTCGCTGTCTTATTTCCCACAATTGGTATCAGAGCTCGGTCCCTTGAATAAATTTTAACATCTAGAGGGAGATCCAATATGGTAGCTTATAAGAAGGACAATCCTAGGTTTGATGGTACCAACTACACACTGTGTAAAAATTGCATGATTGTCCATCTCAGATGCATTAATGAAGATTATTGGAGGATTACCAAGTCTACTTATTATGCTCCTAAAAATCCTACTACACCACAAGAGATCAGTGATGCTAAAGAAAATATCAGGGCAAAGTTAGATTCTTTAAGTGCCTTGACGGTATCCAAAATGAAAAATGTCATGGAGTTAGAAACTACTAATGAGATTTGGGAGAAGTTGCGAACCATATATGAAGAAGGTAAGGAAGTTAAGATTGCCAATTTATAGAGCTTGAAGGGACACTATGAATCCTTAAAGATGAATGAAGATGAAAGGATTTTCTCTTTCATGCTTATAATAAATGAAGTGGTGTTTGCTATCAGATGTGTTTAAGGTACTGTTATACACTGAATTTGCACCTTTGCTCTCAAGCTCTCTTGGTCTTGATAATCTAGTATAACAAGGGAGTCATCTCAAGGTTGTGGGACCTCTGCTAACCGAGATGAGACCTCCAGATTCTAGGCTGGTTCCTCTTGGATAATCACCTTAGCTTGCTCTTAAACATGAAAGTAAACTTGAGGGGAAAAGGGTTAGAAGGATTGCATGGAAAGGGAAATAACTGAAAGCAAACTACCTACTAGGTGATGCACCAAATTTGACATGAAAACATAACACACAGAGGATAAAGCCCTGGGTCAACTAACTAAATTGGAGGTAAAACACAAATCTCTTGTATAGGCATGCATAAATATTTCATAACAAGGTCGTGATGAAACTAGTTAAGAGGAAAGACTTTCACAGTTAACAGCTCAAACTAAGACACGAGTTACAACCTGCAAGCAAACATACTCTTCTGCAAGTAGATGCTACAAAGGGACAGAATTAAGAGGAAATAAAATCTTTCACAGTTAACCCATCTACCATCTACAATGCATACAAACAAGCAGAAAAGAGACAAGGCTGACACAATTCAATAAATTGGTTCCAAGAACTTCAAGCTCTGCATATTATTTCTCACAATGAGTTACAGACTTATTAACAAAAATACACCAAGGATAGAAAAAATGTCACAAAGCATGCCTCCTTGCATAATCTGAAACTTTTTACAAATGAGTCCTCAAATCATACTTATACAACTTAGCCAATTGCATTATGGGAGAGCAATAACTTCTTGATCAGATTTTGGCCTGCTCAGCTGCCGTCTAACTCTTCAAAAGTCTGCAAAATACCACTTGGTGACCCAAAAGTCATACCCAGGAAATATCAACATAAATTCCCCTTCACAGAAGCAGTCTTATCCCTCTAGAAGAGTCACACAAGTCTCTGAAATGCAATAACTCTTCTGCATACTTTATCAACTGCATCCTCTGATCTTTTTTAAAAAATCTGATCTTTCCACCGTCTGAGAAAATATCTGATATCTTTCTAACTCCTTGCCTTCTGCGAGTGCGCGATGCCTTCTGTTCCTTGACCTATCGCACTTTGAATCTCTTCTTCTTTACCGATATTGAAACAAATCTAATAAGAGATCAGCAGACTATTCTGTGCATAATTTCCTGCAATTTAGAATACTCTGATGAACCTTGAAAACCCTGCAAACTGAGCAAAATCCATCATTGCACCGTCGCAGGCTATGTTGAACTGACTTTTGATTCTGAGTGACTGAGTGACATTTTTTTCCTTGTCTGCACCCTCTGTCTGATCGCATACCCGCACAACTTAATACTCTGTTTCCAATCCTGTGCGCGAGTGGGCGACGACATCCATCCTTTTACTCGGTCGCAAACTCACGGGGCTGAAAACTTTATCTTACCCTTGACTGCGAGCGTACGACGAGCTTCATTTTTCTTTAGTCACTCACCCCCAAGCTGTCCTCCTTTTATCTTCACTGATCAGCGAGTGAGTGATGAGTCACCTTCTTTGCTCGTCGCGTACTCGTGAGCTTCTTTTCTTTTATCCCTTTTTGATCAGCGAGTGAGAGATTGAAGCTTCATGTTTTCTGCTTATCGCACACCCGCGAGCTCCTTTTCTTTCATCTAAGTTGCTCAGCGACTACGCGACTTCCTAAACAATTATTTTGGTCACACGTTCGCACAACATAATATGACTTGACATGAGTTCATCGCGACTGCGTGATTCCCTCTAAAAACAACTCGTCGCCCACTTGCGAGATTTTTAGACTTTGACTTAAACTGATCGCTATTGTGCGATGACCTTTTTAAATAGCTCGTCGCATACTCGCAGATAAAGCAGAACTCTTCATAAATGGCTCACGATTGTGCGATGACCCTCAATTGCAACTCGTCGCGCAGTCGCGCAATATAAGGACATGACATAAAAACTGATGCGATAGAGCGATGAGCTGAGACATAACTTCAAAAAGGGACATGACTATTTTTCACGCGGTTAACACGGGATTCAAAATCAGAAAGCCCAGGAAAGAGAAGAAAGAAAGAAATTGAAGAATGAGTATGAATGTGATCACTGAGAATTTTACCCTACTCCATTCAAAACATAGTAAATTCACCCGATTGATCTGGTACCGAAAATTGGTAAACAGGCACTTTTAGGAGGGATAAAGGGATTAGACGGTCACACAGGGTAGACCAGGCCAGATTGCATATGATGGAAAATTTGGGCAACAGGTACTTTACAAGAATATGAGATTGTTTCTAAAATAATGAGATCTTTACGTCCTACTTATAAACACAAATTTGCAATCACTGGGGAGATTCAAACAGTGACACCCATAAAAATCTCATTGATAAGATTATTAGTTTTGAGTTAAGTGAGTTTGGTAATGCTTTACCTAAGGTGGAGTAAACATTCAAATCCACTGTATTTGGAAGAGATAAGAAGAGATCAGATCAAGGAGAAGGATCCATGAGAAGAATTTTAAGATATGAGAAGGAGATAAGAGAAATTGAAGAAGAAGAGAAAGATCTTCAAGAGATGGAAGCACTGATTACCAAAATATTACCAAAAGGATCTATTAAGTACAAAGGAAATTTGCCTCTCAAATGTTTTTCATGAAATAAGATAGGACATGTTTCTTCTAGATGTCCATAAAGAGTTTCTGAATGAAAGAGAAGAACTACTATTGAAAGGAAATGTTACTATGCTGCTAATGATAAAGGAGTTACTGATGGAGAATATGACGATGTTGACAAGAGTGATAATGAGTTTACTTTTATTTCTATTAAAGAAGAATATTTAGAGACTGCAGATCTCATGCCCATTAGCTCTACTGATTGTGTTGTTGATGAGAAAGCCCTAGATTATCAAGTTATCAAGAAGGATGAATGGATAATAGATAGTGGATGCTCTCATCATATGACTGGTGATAAGAGAAAATTAATGAGCCATGAGAAGTATGACAATATTATGGTAAGATAGGGAGGCAACACTAGTGGTATGATTAGAGGTAGAGGATAAATTTGTATAGATGGAAAGAATATAGCAAATGATGTACTATATGTGGAAGGTTTGAAACATAATACTCTTAGTGTTGGACAATTGATGGAAAAAGGATATGACATGCATTTCAAGAATGACAGATGCAAGACTGTGAATGATTGTGGGATAGAAATTGCTATGGGGTCAAGGACAAAAGTTAATATATTCCATTTGAATAGTGGTCAGAAAATTTGTTTGATATCTCAAATATATGAAAGCTGGCTATGGAATAAAAGGTTGTGGCATGTGAATTTTGACAATATCGTGTCAATAAGTTCTAATTATCTTGTTAGAGATATTACTAGAGTGAACAAGCATGCTAATACTATTTGCAAAGAATGTCAATTAGGAAAGAAAACAAGAACTAATTTTAGGTCTAAAGTTAAAAACTCAAATGGATTGTTAGATCTTGTTCATATTGATTTGTGTGGTCCTGCTAAGATAAAAAGCATGTAAGGCGATAGATATTTTATGTTGATCATTGATGATTACTATAGAATGGTATATGTAACCTTATTGAAGGAAAATTTTGAAGCATTTGATAAGTTTAATATCTTCACAAACATGGTAGAGACTGAGACATGATTGAAGGTGAAGTGCTTAAGATTAGGGAGATGTGGTGAATTCACATCCAATGAGTTAAACTCCTTTTGTGAAGAACATGGAATTAAGAGACAATTATCTACACCAAGGACCCCCCAAAAAAATGGATTTGTAGAGAGGAAGAACATGTCCATTCTTGATACTACAAGGAACATGATGTTATAAGGAAAAGTTTCATAGATGTTTTGGAGAGAAGCATAAAACACTGCAATATACACTCTCAACCAGGTGCAAATCAAATGAGATATTGGTAAGAAACCTAATGAAATGTGGTGTGGAAATGTTCCTACTATCAAATATTTCAGAATTTTTGGTATTAAATGATACATCAAAAGAGTTGAGGATATAGGTATGTTTGATGCCAGAAGTGATGAAAGAATATTTCTTGGATACTCTACAAAAAGAAAGGCATATAGGTGTTACAACAAAAGGTTGAAGAAGATAGTAGAAATTGAAAGTGTCAGAGTAGATGAAAATATTGATAGTCTATTCAAATTAGGTGGATATGATCATAATGTCAATAGAAATCAGGGAGAACATCATAATCAAGTTCAAGGTGGTACGATGAATGCAGAAGATGAGGCCTACAAAAGTGGAGAAGAGGAAGCAAAAAATAAATGGTAAAGAAGAAGATACCAAGGTATGTAAGAATAAAAATCTTAGAAGATTAGATTATTGGAGGTAAAAATAAGGGTGTTCAGACTAGAAAAAAGGTTGTAGACGATCAAATTTTCTTAATATTAGAGGTTGATCTAATTAATGATGATTGGATTAAAGCTATCAAAGAAGAAATTGAGATTACAAATGATAAAAAGGAGAAGCTCAGGATCAGGGAAGCCAAAATTAATTCATTGATTGAAAGTGAAAACAATGGTGTTAAACTTGTGAAAGGAGAAAGTTCTAAATCTGGTCAATAACAAGCCTAAAACTAAAAGGAAGAAGAACAAGACTAAGAAGAATTCAGGTAGAATATCTAAACCTCACAAATTTAGCCCGGTAAATATTTTTCTTGTGGAAAGTTTGGTCATAAAGTTGTGAATTATAGAAATAAAAATCATTGAACCCTAGATGCACAAGGAATAATCATGCCTCAAGCATATGTAGTGGTGTGAAAAAGGTGAATGATGTTTTCAAAAGAGAAGAAATAAGATGTCCATGTTCTATAACGAAGGATAAAGAAAGTAGACAGAAAATTGTTATACGCTTTAGATGCAAGATAACTACACATATTACCAAACATTTCATAAACATGGAAGTGAACAAATGTGGTCCAGTAGGAATGGACAAGAATGTGTAGAAGAATGGTTAGGGTAAGAAGCATAAAATGGAGAGGAAAGGTTAAAATGTCAAAGGAATGTAGGAAGCTGACAAAGGAAAAGAGAAGATAAATACAAATAAAGGAAAGAAGCATAGAATAAGTCAAAGAAGAAGAGGATTAAATAAATTTTTGTAAAAGCATCAACTCTTGGATGCAATTTAGGGGTGATTTCGCCTCCTAATCAGAACTAGAGACACAGGGAGTTTCATCAATCTAGAGGACTTCATGGGGATATCATTCAAACCAGATTGGTGTTTTGGTGGCTATTACTCAGGGGGAGTAGTCAACATGATTGATCAGAGTGGAGAGATGCCTTTTTAATTGATGTCAAAGGGGGAGAAGAGTGCATGTGAAAACAAAGATATACTTGCACATAAGAAAGAGCCTCAACTAAGAAGAAGAATAGTGTATACATAAGGGGGATAAATTGATGGTGAGAAGAGTATGTAATCAGAGTATGGAAAAATTGTTCCCATGAGGAGTAGAGACAAAAAGATCTTGAAGGAAGATGAGTTAGAGAGACTCTGAAAGATAATTATGGATATTTTTGGTAGTAATGTTGATGGTGGATCTCAGAGGGAGACTGTGTTGGTTTTTGATTGTATTATTGTTTTTCACATCATATGTTGCCATCAATTTGAATGGGGGAGATGTTTGGTGATTTGGATGTGTTGTCATTGATGTCAACATATCAATAGGATTTATCCGAAAGATTTATTGTTTGATGCCAATATATCTATTGACAATGTAGCCAATGGTACAGGGCGTTCAGAGGTCCAGTGAGGATCAGTTTTAGTAGATGTAGAGTCACACACCTCATGGGATGATGGTGTGGCTATCTACTTGTTCCATGTCAAATTTAAGGGGATGAAATGAAGATTTATATGAGTTATAAGTTCACAGATGGTGACTCGTAGACAGTGTGGCTGACAGTGAAGTGACAAAATCATAAAGATTAGTTCAGTGAGAATGCTCAGGTTGATATTTTTGGTTGCACATATAGGATTATGTTTGGGACATTCTACGATGTCCTTAATTCAAAGGGTTCATGATGTAGAGGTTTGCAAGGCATTCGTCATATTTTACAGTTACCGGTGATAGTGTTCTTGATGTCTGGCATAAGCGATGCTGGTAAATCTGGCAGTATGGATGGGTTCAAATAGTTTAATGATATTTATGATGCCTATGAATGTTCTTGGATTATTTTCCTGATGATTTGGTGGTCCACAATGATTGAGATGATCAGTTTGGAGGATTTTGTAGTGAGTGATGATATTTTGAATATTTCTTATATTTGTGGAGTTATGAACTCGAGGTGGTTGATAAAGGTCATGGTTATGTTTTGGCTATCAAAGATGGATTTGAATTGTGAATCTTGGTGTGTGAATTTGAGCTTGAAGTTAAAATGGTTCCAACCTTGTTTACTTGCCAAGGTTGATGATATAAATAAGATCTAGGGTTATTGCAGATGTGTGGACGTGTGAGATTTCTTGGGAAGAAAGTGGCACATCGATTGTTAATGTGATTGTTCAATAGAGAAGAGAAAGAGAAAGGTTGAACAAAGTTCTACATTGTGTGACATAGGAACTAAACCATACATGTGGTAGATGTCACTATACAGTTCACAAATATCTTAGATCATTTTGTGATCTTGTAAGGTAGTGAGCCTTCTTTTCTTTGGGTTCTAGCCCTTTTGAGTGGTGAGCTCTAGGCAATGTACTTGAATGCAAGTGTGTTCCCCATATTTGTATAAGGCTATACTTCTAACAAGGTATTTTCATATTTTCGGTAATCAACCCCACTCTAGTTTTTCCCTAACAAGGTTTCCATGATAAAAATATGTATGTTAAAGTGTTGTGGATGTGTTTATGATATTTGCATGCATGATTATTTTACTTGGATCAGACATAATGGTTTAAAGTTTTAAATGACAGTGAAAGTATTAAAAGTTTTGGAACAATTAATCCACCCCCTTTCTTAGTTGTTCTCTACCTTATTTCCTACAGAAGTATCCCTACAATTGATGATATATCATATATAATATTGACACTTAATATCCTCCAAAAAATCTTCCCAGTGATTAAAAATATCTTCCCAAAATATCCTTTAATAGTATATTTCTCAAATTAAAATAAAAAATGTAAGGGTTAAGAACCAATATAGACCAAACACCATTAGGGTTAAGGACCTTAATTTTGAAATATATTATTATTGTAATCATATGATATTTCATCCATAGATCTATGAAAAATCTAGGAACTCCTTCAATGCATGAAAGTGCATGCATGGAAATATCGTCAAAGTGCAGATCACTTTGTATAGTCTATAACTTTAAATGTTGAAAATATCACAACTAAAATGATTTAACATTTTCAAGTATGATATACATATGAAATAATTAGCCATGTGATTACTATAAAAGTATTAAAAAATCATAGACATACTAAGAATTTTCTGCTAGAAAATCCTAACTATAACTTACTCTTCACAATAGCTAGGAATCCTTACATAACAAGTGTGAATGCCAATGAATTAATGGGATGGTTGTTGAAAATAATTAGGGTAGTTCTAGGAATAGAAATTAGGCTCATTGTTGTCTTGGGAATGCCTTCATTGTCATATAGGGATACTATCTTATCATAACTTGACTTTATTGTGCTTTTGTTGGATATAAGTAATCTCATCTTACTTATGTTTTGTTGACCTATCATACAACGAAATTCTCTTTGGAATATTATGAAAACCCCATGCCTCCTCAAATTGAGATGATATTTTGTGCTTAGTGATTTCCTTGAAAGATCAATTTCGTAATATCTCTTATTTGGGACATTCAAAATTAATTAAATAATTAAAAATTTAAGTTGTTGAAATAGAATGACAATTGAGTTTATAAAGCAATTAAAGTGACTTTTTAAGTCAACCAAAATTATGAAGTAAAGTCACTTTATTTAAAATTAAGAAGACAAAGAAATGGAATGCCAAGAGACAAGCTAATGGAACGCTATGATTTTTCTGGAGAATGCTATAAAAATTTAGGGGAATGATTATTTAGGCATCTTCAAAATTTATTGAAATTGTTTGATGCTTTGGCATTAGCTGAGATTTCTAGAGACAAAAACCTTTAGGAATTTGACAAAAGAGCTAGATGGAAACCTGGTTTATCAATGAAGTAGATTCATGATGGAATCTGCATCTTGGATAAAATTGAGAAGTCTCTTGTAGAGACAAAAACATTGTAAGGATTTTTTTGAATATTTTATTTGATAATAAGAATTTTATATCTCATAAAGCCCGCTTGATACATTTGTTTGAAAATCTACATTGGCATGATATTTTAATGGAGTCCATGTCCATATTTGGTTTGGGGCATATTTCTGAATATTATAATTTCTTCTACTATTCCTTATTGATATATGCCCTAAATTAATAATTTATTTATTTGAAAAAGTATAGCGGGAGCTGTCCATATTTTGAAGACTAATATTAAAGAGTTTGACAAATATTATATATCCCGAGGGAAAGCTTTTGCAGAATAAATTATTTAAAGGGGAAAGATTGAAGTCATGGAAGGAGACTATAGTCACCCAATTAAATATTTACTTGCTGGACCTATTGAGGACATTAAAAATAAATAGAATCTCTTCCTTTGATGTGCGTGAATCATATTGGAAGCATTGGGTGTGAAAATTACACTAGAGGAGCCATGAAGTATATCCAAGGAGTCATTTTTGGCATGACAATACATGGTATTATCTGGAGATGCATCCAAACCCAACCTGAGATGGAGTATGTGAGTATGGTCATAATTGTAACCTGGCATGTTGGACGACAGATCCAAAACTTAGATGATATTGTTTGGGGCTCTCACAAAAATGAAAGAAGATAGGGAATTATCTAAACATTACAAGAGATCACTGGATAATCATTCCTCCTAAAATCATTAGTTGTGACTATATAACTGAGATAGGGACATGTCATCTAAGTGCTTCTTAAACCTTCAAAACTAGATATAGAAGTGGTTGCTAAGTATGATAAATAATTGAGTAGTATTTTAACATGTGGACCTCCTGAGCAATACAGTTGAGTAGTGTGTAATCAATATACAAGAAATTGGTCACATATTTTTTGTGCATGAACAATGTATACATATTTTTTGTACAATTCTATTAAAATGAATATGGTCATGTATGTGAATGGTAGTATTAATTGGAAATCATGATTATATATTGTAATACCTATGGTGTGTTATCATTGAGAATTCCTATTTAATAAACTATGATATGAAGCTACATCCCTGTAAATATGTAGAAATAAGATAGCCATTCTGAGAATGTATACCATTATAAACATATGTGTACAATAATATAATCTCCATTTTAATTTGATTACAAACATTTCAAAATTAAGCCAAAGAACAGGGATTTTGGGTTTCAGCCAAGTGTTTGACAAAATTAGAATAGAGGCATGATGACAAAAATTTGATCTTTAAATGCAAACAAGTGTTTGATTAGATTCCCTAGCATTATTTGTGTGGTTGGTGATGGAAAATTCCTAGTCAAAACTAGTAAGGCATTCTTACAATGGTATCAGAGCCAAGGTCCTTCCATCCTTTGGGTCTATTACTATTTGATGTAACTAAGTGATAGAGAGTGAAGATATTATCATATAAGATTAAGGAAAATTTGGCAGCCCACTCAAGTACTAGAAGGAGAAACAACATCGAGGTTTCTTGGTGTTCATCAGAGTTCATTTTTGAGAAATATAGGGAATATTGTAAGTGTGAGAGATAAAAGTGTTAATAATCCACCATAAGACGAAGGGGGGCACAATATATCATGTGAGGCATACAAATAGGGTAGGAATAGGTGGCTAATGTATTACAACAACTTATTAAAGTCATTCAATAGATGAGTACAACCCCAAGGAGAACTCAACGTAGTCATAGTCATGGTGGTAGCACACTTGGCTCCCAAAGGGGTGGAAGAGCTACCACGCACTCTTTTGATAGGCCTTTGGTGCCTACTTTTGTTGTTGGTGATGATGAGGAGGAAATGAATAATGCTAAAGCAAAGATGACATTTCTTAATAGCGTAATGACTGCACGATGAATGGATCTTATTGCTGAAACATGTTAGGGCATATTTAAACTTCATACAGTATATGGGGTAGCGAAGAGAACATATGAGAACTAGGCAAGATAGAAGGCCTAAAACTCAAAACAAGGACTTGAAGCATGCTACAAATAAGTTGTCACTTCCTACATATGATGGTAGATGTAAGACAACCACATGAGCTTGGATACATAAGATGGATACCTTCTTGATACTCAAGCCCATGAAGGAGACATAAGCAATTAAATTATCTATTATGCATTTAGACAGAGCAACCTATGAGTGGTGGCACTATGGACTCGTGACTTAGGATCATGGATTGATTAATTCATATGAGGAATTCAATAATAAGTTGATTTCCTTCTTTGATAGAAAGGATATAGAAGTATACTACATAGAGTTGGCACAACTAAAATAGAGTGGTTCATTAGACTCTTTTATCAATGAATTTTAGATAATTTCAGTGATGGTTCAAGATATGTCAAAGAAAAGGAAGGTCATTATATTTTTTGAAGGTTTGAATGATAAGATCAAAGGACTTGAAATGTCCTCAAACCCGAATCTCTATAAGATGCAATTAAAAAGGAAATAGAACTAGATACCTCATCCACTTCTTATCAACAACCTAAAGGAAATTCCAAAAGATCTAAACCAAATAAAAGATTGATGATAGGCCTAAGACTATGAAAATATTTAATTACACCAACACCCCCTTAAGTGCAACTTAGGGAATGAACTTAAACTCAAATGCAATATGACAATGCAAGATGGGTCCCGACTAATAGGTCGTCTTAGGTACCGATGTATAATATGCAAGTAAAATCTCTTATAAAGTGGGGAAAGGGGGAAAACCTCATGGAAAAAAACTCCATAAAAAAAAAGAGATGAAAACAAACAAGATGCATGGATGAATGGAGTACTCAAGACCCCCCAGGATGACATACATAATGTGTATATACAATCAAGTATCCCCCATATTAAGGAAACAAGGAGACATGATATCCCCCCATAATGAACAATGTCCTACAAGAATGGTGAGTGCTTGAATTCAAAATATAGACCAATGCCTATAAACAACATATATCCCCTTAGGAAGAAGATAGACCAAGTATAAATACAAGAATACTTCCTAATGTGGATATAAATTAAGAAGGGCAGTCCAAATGGAGTATGATGTCTCTAAATTATTCTCATGTGTCACCATATCCTTGGATGATGAAGATTCCACTATGCAATTAGGAACATACCCAAGAGAAGGTGACAAACAAGGAACCAATGGTAACTGAGTGTGAACAAAATGCAAAGGCAAAGATGTCTCCTCTAAATAGGAAGTAGGAAGAGAGAAAAATTATCCCCCCCTCAATGTAGAATGTACACCAATGGTAGATGCTCCAGGTTCAATGTAGAAACTGATCCATGAAAACTAAATAACATTCCTCCCCTTAGAAAGAAACAATGCCTTAGGTGTATGAATGAATCTATAGGAAGAAACCTCAAAATTTATGATGTCTTTGGAAATTGAATAGCATTCTCCAATACATAATCATGATCAAACTAAACCAAGAAATATGACATATCAAGTGAAGGAATAGATTCATGAATGTCAATCTCCAAAGACTCAAATATCTTCTTCAAAGATAAAAATACCTCCTCCAAATGCTATATCAAAGGATCCAAAATCATGTCAAACTTGAAAGAAGGATCAAGTGGAGAATGAAGATGAAGGTTAGAGTGTTCCCTCACAAAAAATGAAGAAGGATCATCCTCATCAAAGAGAAGATGAATGTCATCAATGATGTCTCCAAAATATTCAATGTAGGACTCCACAAACAAACTTACAATGTCTGTCAATAAGTTATCCCATGGAACTGTATTTGGAAGACAAGGAATATCCCATTGTATTGAATCACAAGAATCCATGTCTATAGGAATACAAGCATCATAAAGGGAAAAAATAGAAGTGATCTCAACTAGAGAAGTAGGAGTTGCAGGTTGATCCAATAAATCATCATAGCTCTCAAGGAATGCAAGATGTTCAATCTCCCTTAAGGTGTGCTCATCATAGGGAATGTTATCTGCATCATCAAGAGGAATGAGATAATCTGAAACTAGATCTTCTAGGAATGGAGGAACATGTGGATCTCCAAGATGCTCCCAAACAATGGTCCAATATGTGTCTAGGAACTCAATACCTTTTAGCTTGGATTTGACTTCTGTGAAGGAAGATGTACTGATGTTGTAAGCTATCAATCCCCTAATA
This sequence comes from Thuja plicata, assembly GCA_018584345.1. NCBI lineage: Eukaryota > Viridiplantae > Streptophyta > Pinopsida > Cupressales > Cupressaceae > Thuja > Thuja plicata. The sequence continues at coordinate 1,021,885 of MU225951.1, read as the reverse complement.
TTTAAATTCCATTTACGCTAAGATAATTTTTTCAACTTGGAATTTGGCTTAGGAATTAATCCATACAAATAAGGCAAGAGATTAAGCCATCTACAATGTGTGATGGTTCATTTTTCCCATGACTCATAATTGACCCTAGTAAAATTTATTACAGCAGGATGTGTCTCATATCCCATGATTACATCCATGATGCAATTCTCACATGACAAAATAAGATCAAAAAATCATTGCACCCCCAAAATACAATCAATCAAATAGCACCCCCCAAATAGATAAATAAATAAATAAAATAAAAATAAATGATTTGGGTACTTTATATGTAGTGTGTGTACAATTGCCACTTGCAAAACAAGACAAAGTGGGCTTCATATTTCAATGATTGCAACAAAAAATATGAAGTTATAATAGACTCAAAAAAGTAAGACACAAGATCACTCAAGGATGCAATCAGTTACAAGTACCCAAATATGCCAAAATAAACCAAATGATGAAAGTGTCCACTTTTAATAGCTATAAACTAATTGAAATTCTGGAAAGTAGACAAAAATCATCTAAAAATGTGTCTGTATGAGCCTGAATGAAGCCTCCAAAGTTCTAAAATCAAGGATTGGATATGTACAATCACCAAAAATTGATATTTCTGAAAAAATTGTCTACCAAAGCCAGAAACTAAAAACACCACAGAAAAATTCAGGTGACTACCCAAAATAAAATAAAAACTTCTTGAGTAAGGAGTGAAAATGAGAAAGATATGGGGTTTCAAAGATAGCCTTCAAAATCACAACTGCATATGGCGAGGGGTAATTTTTTTCCAAATACTTCAGGAAAACATCAGGTTGAATTTGGCATCAGATGGACCATCACAGTAGAAAAAAAACAACCAGGTTTGACAGCTACAGGACCGTCAAATTTCAGCACATGAAAAGATGATGCATTTGCTAGGTTTAAATTGACGGACAAGAGGTCATCATAGTAAAATAAAAAATGCAGATCTCATTTCCGAAAGGCCATTAAATTTAATGGCGTAAAACTCTGTGTGTGAAAAATATTGGGTTGTTGCGTAGACTGCTGACATGTTGCTCCATATGTTGATGTTAGTGTGCTGACAGTGGACTTGGGTGACGTGATGCTCCTGTTCGCGTGGCAATTGAGGCTATGTCATGTGTCACTTTGTTGTGGGGTCAATTTGTAGGTGTATTGACTATGCATGCGGGTGAAGATACCTGAGTGGTCAGAGATACCTAGGCAGGAGGGTCTCTGAACAGGGTCTTGCGGTG
>MU225951.1:1003648-1020374 GCA_018584345.1 Thuja plicata | reverse complement strand
CCGCCCCCACCAAAAAAAAATAAAATTTGACAGAATAATAACAAAATACACAGATTTGAAATAAAAAAGTTTTTCAATTTTGTTAAAAAAATTTATATGTACCACCATAGTAGATCAGGTCATATGGTTTGGTTTGTTAAATTTTGTTTGCCTCATATTTGACTTTTTCTTAAGGCATACAAATTTATAGTGAAAATTCATCGGAACAACCACCAGTATGCAATGGTGAGGTCAGATATTGCTCTAGATGCTCCCATAAGCTACCGATACCCCAAATCTAAATTGTGGCCCTCCAACACATGAAGAAAAAACCTCTTAAATGGTTATGCAGTGAACACTCCTATGGATTTGATACCATGTAAGAATTTTGCATCAAGCTTTGATGAAAGAATTTGCCTAATGCAATGAAAGAATATGCCAAGATCTAGAGAAGCTCAAATAATAACACAAGAGAAATAGGAAAATAATACGATCCTTAATTGATTGGATTCAATAATTATTAATATTAAGATAAAGCCCCTTGAATACAATGTAGATATGCCTGAATATATAGACAATGCATGATAACTAGGAGATATGCAAGAGATAACCTATCACCCCCACTAGGTGGAATCACATGTCCACCTAAGGTGGATCATCCTCTATTGTACAATGAAGTATGTGGAATAATTTGAGGATGATAATGTGATAAGAGCACTAAAGGTGGATCTCACATATAAAGTGGAAATGAGATAAAAATTATCACCACCTAAAGTGGAATTTCTCCTACACCATGTGCTAAAATAGGATGCAAAATCCTAGGTATCTACAATGCAAAATACTATGTAATGTATTATACTAAGTAAGCTTAAGTAAAGTGTAATTAGGAATATTTAATTACACAAACACACATGAATCTGTATGAGTGACCCCAATGACACTACTTAATGATGTAAGAACAAACTGCTAGTTGAGAACACAAGTGCCAATAGTCTAAAGAACTAATCAATTGTGAAACCAAGGAAGCATTAACATAAACAATAGTTACCCCTCATAATGCTAAAAAATGAGAGGCATGACAAGTCTGTTGAATTTGTGTCTCACTAAGGAGAAGATGAAGTTAAGGCCCATGCAAAAACAAATGGACCTTTCCCTATCTTTGAAGAAGAAGACTTAAGGGATAAACTAGGATGTTGTTGTATAGCATCTTCTAAAGCCTCTAGCATCGTCCAACACCTATTGATTGCATGTCCCACCTCAACTAACTTCTTACTATTATTCTTGAGGAAGACTCACCAGGATGAGAAGAAGGAGATGGAGATGGAGTGAAAACCTCCATACTAAAAAATTACAAGAGAAGCTCCCCACAATAAGAAAACCAAAACCCTCTTGCAACTTGATAGTCAAGAAATCTAAAAAATGAGCAAATTTGAGATCAATGTGTATCTAATGAAACATTTCCAAAAAAAGGACTCAATATCTATGTATACGATGTCAAGAGCTTTCCAACGATGTGCGAAATTTAAAAAAAAAGTCCATTTGCTCAAGTTATGGCCCCATAAGCGCAAAAAATAAGCTTGACTTTGGAGGCCTAGTACAAAAAATTGGTATCAAATCAGATAAAACTACCACCATGAATAGATCAGTGTTAGAATCGGCTTTAAAAATATATCTCTTTTGTGTGATTTTGATATCCTAGGCTTGAGTTGTGAGCAAAAAATGAACTTCTTCTCTTTATGGCTTGGTGGTTAAACTAGTCAATTAAGATACCGAGAAAAAATTGACAACCGTCTAACTATCATACAATATTCCCTTCACTAGAAAAAATTATTCGTTAGAAATATTATGTTAATGAGTATATTCTGTCCAACCACAAGAATATTACCCAAAGATTCTATTCACAAAAAAATAATGGACCTAGCTGCTATTTTTAGAATTGTATTAAATATAGGGGAGAGAATTTTAGTGAGGTCATTAAAAAATCTTAAAGTGTTCATTTAAGCATACTAGTGCATCAAACTTGAAAGGTATGAATGTACATTAAATGCCTTTGTTTTTTAAGAGAATGCATTCCTTAAAACTTTGACCTTTATCACCCACGTGAAAAAGTGGGGAATTTTTTTGTTTTTGATGAAAGAATGTGAAAAATTGTATTCTTGTGTGGGATAGAATATCAATCAGACCTAAATAATTATTGATGTGCATGTGTACGAAACTGTAATATGTCCTTATTATATGTGTCATGTCCTAAAAAAATAGCCCAAACTTGACAACGTAAAAAAAAGACAAATTTACTATCAATTTATAGGCTTTTTGGCCCTTCTAAGTGTAATGGTGACCTCCATTTCACTTAATGATGCCCAATTTTTTTGTTGGCCCCTAGATTTTGCCTCATTTTAGTTCCCTCAATGAAATTGACCCAAAATTTCAATTGCTCAGATTTTGACCAAACAACAGTCAATCTTAGGATTTTGGCACTCTATGAACATGATGACAATGTTAATTTCAGACCAAAGTGACCAAAAATATTTCCTTTCCTCAAAAAACATGACCGCTAAAAACTCCACCCAAACTCTCAATTGCACAAAATTTGATGAAACAACAATCAATTTTGGGGTTTTGGGACCCTACAAACATGACTGTGAGATTCGTGAAGCTCCAAAAAATAGGAAAATTTTATTCAAATTTAAATTCACACAAAAAAGAAATTTGGAGACCCTGAAATGCCCTTGAGAAAAGAAACCCTCAAATCTTGAGAAAGGGTTTATTGATTCGTGCTCTGATAACATGTTAAAGTTTTTAATACAAGTACTCAAGGATCAACTATGAACAAAAATACCCTCCACAAGAAAGGGTAGAAAGAAAGAATTGATATATTCCCCAAGTGCAAAAATAATACAATATGGAAGATTAGATGATTGCATGATTAATTACAATGAAGAGATCAATCACTTTTATAGAAAGTAATGGTCCTAAAAATATGCAAAAGCTAACTCAAACTAAAAATAGAAAACTAGAGCTAGATATGCAAATTAGAAATGTTTGATATGCACAATATGCAAACTAGAGCCCAACTAGACTAGTCTATCCTAAATTTAGACTCAACAAAGTGAACTTAAGCTAGAGAATTCAATGTGCAAACTTGTGCTCAATTACACATAATAATATGCATGAGAATATTCTTGAGCATCTACACAATTAATTAATACAACATATGCAAATATACCTAATGCAACAAGCATTCATGCTCTAACAAAATGGATAAATGCCCCAAGTTTTAGGGTGTAACATCTGTATCTCCAATATCATTAGGATTTTCATCATCAAGCTTTCAAATCTTCTTCATGGGGATCAATTAGAGTTAAATCATTCTTCACAAAAATATTAACATATGTTGCAAATAATAATCATTAAAATTATTATAATACATTATAAATCATCATTACATGACATGCAATTAATTTCATACATGAAAATAGGGGGGTTTCTTGGATTTTATTTGCAATTATTGACACATATTTAGCACACAATACTAGCTTATCATTAGGGGTGATGATGTTGTTGGAATAATGGAATGGTGTGTAATGAGAGGGGAGGGGTGATTTAGTACCCTTAAAACTTTTTATCAATTAACCATTAGTACTTTGTTCTTGCATTACCAACCATAGATGCTTTTCTTATCTTATGCATGTAATATCAAAACATAAACTTAATTGCATGTAAACATTTATAGAAACATTCATGAAATGTAAGTACACATGACACAAGAATTGGTAACGTAGAAAACCCCTGTTAGAAGGTAAAAATTGTGGTGGGGATGAAACCCACAAAGCTTCACTATCTACAAAATGGAAGGTGCCAGTTAAGGCTACAAGTGTGATCACTTCTGATGATCTTACCCTGTTAGGAGTAACATTTTAGACTGGTTAGGTCTACTCGATTAAGAGATTTAGCTACACTGTTAAGTGTGCACTTGGTTGATAGATTTACATAAAGATTGTTAAATCCACCTTCTTAAAGGATTTCTTCTATTTGCTACAATTGTTAGAGAGTAGTCAAAAATACTTGTTGACCTGATAGTATGCAATCTTCAATTGCTGAATATAGAACCTTTAAGTACAAAATGTATATGTATCACCTATAGTGATTGATTAATACCTTTGTTCTACTCGGTAGCCTTGAATTTTGTTCTTCATAACTAATTTCATCTTTTTCTGTCCTTCTGCATAAAACTCTTTGTTTGATCCATAGATGTGTGTTGCAGCTATAATCATCATTGTTTGATTGATTTGTACATTTTTTTATACAATGTATTTGACCTATTTAGGTTTCACGCTTTAAAAATAAAAACTCTATGATCAAAGGTTAACAACTTGACCTTGATCTCCTAGTTTGCGTGTTTTCAATTAGTTAGATTGATTAAAAAATTTACATTTGCTTTACTTGTCTCTCAAGAAATGGTTTTAAAGATAAGCATAAAGCTAAATGTAAAACTCAAGTGTTTTATTTGATGTGTAACTCAGATCCAACATATGTGTTGATCTTGGACCTCACTGTATATCATTAAGTTTTCCTCTTGTTTAAAATTTTGACTCTAATTTTCTTCTTTATCTGCTATCACAACTTCTTTATTCACCTCCTCTTGTGATTCCAGCTCTAGTGATTTCTTTTGTATTTTAGGTTCTATTATCTTGAGCTCTCCCTCTTTCAAGAATGATTATATTGGCTCCTACTCCTTGATATCCATCATTGGTGGGTTTCAAATCTTCCTTTTCATTTATTATTCTTCCTACATAGTCCCTAAAGCTTATTTTAATTGGATTCATCCTCTTGTCACCTCTAGATCCTATAGTTCCTTTCCAAAATCTTCTTTGTGAGGATATTGTTCATATCTTATTTTACCCTATACATTTATTTGAGATATAGTTAAAATACCCTATAGAAGTCATGTCTTTATGGATGGATGAAATTATGTCCATATATTCAACATATTTCATTAATGTTCTTTATTAAAATCTTTTGACTCCTTTATTTTTAATAATTGGCTCTACATGTCATTAAGCCCCTTTGCAATTTACCCAATTCTCCTATCACTTATTCACATGAAACTACATCACCACACACTTATGTGATGGAAATAAAGGTGCTTTATACCATTATAAATTACCTTTTCCAAAATTTTAAAAAATAAGAGATTTGAAACATAAACAACAAAATTTATTGAATAACTTGAACCAATCTTTGATAACTATATATAATAGTAAAACTATTGACATTCAACAACACACACAAGCTTGTGCAAATGATTTGAAACTTTGACAATTTGACTTTATTGATTATAATATGATATCTTCAACAAGGGACTATTATGACAATCATAATATAACAAAACACAACAAAAACAAGCAATATTCACAATGAATCACTAAACTCTTGGTCAATTCCTTAAAGATGAAATACACTTATTGAGTGAGAATGTCATCAAGAACCAAAGGGCTTTCATTCCCTGATCCTAGAAATCAATGTATTTTCATCCACTGGTCATATTCACATATGGGTTTTGATCCATAAAAATATTTAAACACAAAGTGTCTAATATGTAGAATAACATAACATGATCCCCATAGTTGAAATGCTTCGCTAATTTTATATGTCCCTCACAAAAAAATACCAACTTTGTCAACCTAGAACCGAAATGGCATCAAGGACCAAATTTGAGTGCTACACAATGTACTATATGTAGGCCTTATAGGCATCATAGGACTTTCTCATCAAAGCTTCAAAATTTTCCTTCCCTTCCAACCTTGTATTCATCAAATCAAAACCTCAACCCTTGACCTTTGATGACTATTTAGCATGGATTGGGAGGTATTGGCATGAATCATGTGGTATTCCCAACTCTTGACCTCAAACAAATATCTTTGGCATGCATCAAGAAACATATTTAATCTCTAATATCTTCACAACCTTGACCCTTTCCCTCAAATGGATCTTTGGTGCGGATCACGAGTTATGTTTGATCCTTGACAATTGAATTTTTTTTGAGATGAGTAATGTGCTATGGATGATCCCCTAACTTTAATATCTCTTTACAATGCATTGGGAAGAATATTTGATTTTGATGTCTCAATGGCATGAGTTAGGTACTATTTCCTAACTTCTGAACTCTAATGAATCTTTGAGGAACTAGTCTTCTTCCCAATTTTGTAAAAGGAACATGACATGCACACATGCCAATACAATGGAGGAACAACTATTGGGGTTCAACCAACATACTAGTTTTTCATTTAGTAGGGACATTACATACCCACCATGCTCCATAGAGAAAAACCTTGGGATTTTGGATTTGATACCATGTTAGGAAACCACTATACCAAAATATTGAAGTGATGATAATTGATTCCCACCATCATTAAGAGTAGGTTTAAGTACAACCAAAATGCTATTGGAGTGCATACCCTTAGTAGACCCATTTAGGATCACTATTTCAGGCCTTGTATAGTCACCCTTGTTAGACTCATTTGAATTATGATAAGATTGCAAATTAAGTTACTCTTGGTGTTAATTAGATGCTTTAGGATATTGAGTAGCAAGTGGTTTGGATCAAATAATAGTTATTTACTACCCAAGATGAATAGAAGAGTATGTCAACACTAAGAGTTTGGATTAACATTTATATCTTAGTGATCATGTTTTTTTTCCAAAGGGAAACTACATAAGATATTAATTCATTATGATAAATATTCTAAGCTTACACCATACTTTTTTATGCCTTTTGAGATCCTACAGAGGATTGATTTTTTTGCATATTGACTCACCTTGCCACCCAAATTGAAATTATATTCTAGATGAGATGTATTCTTTCGGCGCCTTGTAGGTTGAAAAGGGGAGACAACTTTCTTTGGATTCTAGATGTATTTTGTTGACACAAAAACCTCGACCAAAGTGTATAATTTAATATTTTTTTATCTGTGGTCAACCATGGTGTGATGCAATAAAAAGGGAGAACTTGAATATATGCATTACCTATATACCAAATCATAATAAATTACACACATTCATATTTAGACCAATAACATCTTGTATATTAATATACTTTAATGTCTTACACATGTATTATAATATATTCATTGTGAGAGATGGTTTCTTGTGAACCACTACTCATGAAACATGGGTCAATGAGTTTGAATCAAAAACTATAAAGTTGAATCTTGATAGCAATATTACAAGGCTAAAATCATGAAATAAATGCCCAACATTTGTTGATTGAGACAAGGCACTCTTTTTCATGTGTTAAATGTGGTATTCTTTGAATTTATAATAGAATTTTCCTTGAAGAAGTTTATTATTTTTTTCGAAAGCACTCTTTAGTCTTTCAATATGATTTGAAGTGAGAATCAAGCCATATAAAATTTGGCCTCAACAAACTTTTCCTGACGGATCAAAAAATGACATCTCTAGAAATACAATTTTGTTGTTATTTTATGTTTTTAGTAATTTGTATAATTATATTTTAAATATTTAATTTCTTTTATTTAATATTTATTAAATGTCAACTTTTCATTATTCAAATTGAATTTGTGTATATTTTTTCAAATTTATATTTGTTTTTTATATTAAAGCAACAAAACAAGGGTGTTGTCCCTATAATAAAAGGTCTTTAGGCAGCATAACATATCAACATACCATCAACAATGCATTCAAAATATATTGTTATTATATAAAAAATGAGATTTTTAATAAATTAGTAAATTCAATTTAATAAATATACTGTTAAAAGTAATAAATTTAAAAATTATACCAAAAGATGAGTTTTTTAATAAATTGGTAAATCCAATTTAATAAAAAAATGATATAAAGATCACGCCATTTTAATTAGACTATTTGGATCATACGAAGGTTCAATTCATGAGATATGACTAGGAAACTCTTTATAATGTAAAAATAATGATGCATGATGCATGAAAATTTGTGAAGTGAAATGTAAGGTAGTAGATGCAAACACTAAGTAGAAAACACTAAATGGGGAAATTGTTGCTTTGTACAATTTGTAAACTTGTCGTTTTCTATTGTAAAGTCACCATTCTCAATGTTAAACTCTTTTCTAATATAGGGATTGGTCAAAATACCAAAACTAACATGAGAATTACCAAAAAAAATGGACAAATTAAATTATTTGGCAAACAAGAAAAATCCATTGCAATCTCTAACTCATGAAAGAGAAAAATTTATTTTAAGATAGATAGTGAATAGCGGATAAACTTATGAATTTTAGCCATGGAAGAATATGAGAAGATTATAGTTTCTATGAACATGAATTATACATGGTTGGGTCAATCACAAATTCTTTGTTTGACGACCAAGTGATTTTCATGGTTGAAAAGTTGAAGAATAGGTGAAAATTATATTTTAGTCATTATCAAAGCTCTAATTTTCCTAGTAGGTATCATTAAAATTATTGATAATCCATAATATGATGAATGAGATGCCTATAGCATACTCTTGCTAAAATTTCTTGTCTAATTAGGGCTCCTCTAAGAAAATATTATATTCTTGTGTTCAATATTTGTGTATACCATTTATTTTGAGTGATTCCATGTTGTTCAGATATGTTAAACATATTGTCATCATGTTTTCCTTATCATTGAAATGCTTGACTATACGAGCTTACAATTTAAAAAAAGGACAATTACATAATATGCAAAATAGAGAGAAAAATATTTTATATTATCTTTACAATGCTACTTTGAGTGGTGATCATGTACCAATATAGATTACAGTCTTATTACAAACATCCAAGGTGCTTTCCACTTGTAAATTCATTACAATATACAGAGTTTTTATAAAGATAATCACCACCATGCCATATATATAGGATAAACACTAATTATTTTGACTTACTAGTTGTATGACTTACAAAACATACACATCTACACATTTGATTACTAGTACTTATGAATTTACAAAGCATACACACTTAACTAATATCAATATGTAACAGACGGTGCGGATCCAAGACACTATGGCTCTCCCTTGAGGATTGTCGTCAAGCCCATTCACACCTCTTCTTATAATATTGCACGTGAAATAGAATTGATACTAGGTTAATGCACATGTTATTCTAGGACCACTTTTCACACGTCACCATCAATTAATAAAATGTATTGATTTCCATACGTACTACATCTAAGATCCCATACAAGTAAGCATATAATTAATTTTTAGTATTGTCCTACATAAGAGTAGATTGCTAATATTTTAACCAAAACCTTTGTAGAAATCATATATGTTAATCTTTGAGCTCTTCTATGGGAGAAGGACATCATCACTTCTAGGGGGCTATTGAGTTCTTCCACTTCCCTCCTTTCAATAAACATTTTTCCTACAAATTTTTGATTAATTCTTTATTACCAAATCTAACAATTATTTATTAAGGGCTTAGGGAGATAAAAAAAATTCAGGTACAAGGTTTTGTATTGGGGGTTTTCCATGTAGACAAATGAAGAGTAGACTATATTGATATTCAATAATAAAGCAGTAAATTTTTTATATCATTGGAATGGACATAAAGGAATGACTTCTTATCAATGGGTTTAGTATATCGTACTTCCCAATGACTTTGAATAAAATCTTAAAAATTATTTAAAATAGTTATTTCAAAAGTATCTCATAAAAATGGATATAAAAATATCAAATATAAAAGTTGTAAAAATAAAAAGGCCTATTAAAAATGTTACAAAAAGTTGGTAATTGATATGAATGGTAAAGTAAGGGACATTTCAACTTACCCCAAACTTGTTAATTATGGGGTTGTCCCAATATGATGAGGGTCCTTTCAAGCATCCCATGATTTTCCATGGCAATGAAGGCATTCTTCCAAAAACAATTAGCATCAAACTCTCCCTTCATAATACTCCAAAGTTGGGGTCCAAGACTAGGAGTAGAAAATTTTAAAACAAGGTCAAATTAGAAGACTATAGGGACAATGAGAAGGAAGTTAAAAAGGGATATTAAATTGATAGAATCATGCATACATGAACTGAGGTCGAAGGGGTCACATGATATAGTTAAAACCCACTTCAAAAGATGTTAAGAACACTTAGAAATATCAAAATAAAATATTAGAGGACATTATAAGGAGGTTGAAATCAAGGACCCTAAAATAAATGATATTCAAAGAAATAAGGGGGAGTATTTGTGTAAGAAGTCAACATGGAGAAAAATAGTTTAATCAAATATTTGAATAATCAGGTGATTTCCCTTATGGAGGACTACAATTTTTAAGACAACATTCTCAAATGGTTCATGATAGAATGAAAGAATGAAGATAAAATGAACCACCTACACCAAAAACTTAATAGAGTTCAATCCTAATCCCAATTCAAGGCTTAGTTTAGTGAGGATCATTAAAACATACTCTTAGTTTAATGAGGATCATTAAAATACACTCAAAGATATTTTTGATATTACAAAAGAATTGGAAGAATTAAAAATCTAAACGATCCAAACAAAAATGGACCAAGAAACCTTAACTATCACTCTAAATAGGGTCATTCATGTTAGCAAGACTACAAGAAAAACCTAGTTTCCAATATCACCATGCTCTAGGAAAATATATTTAAAAGGAAAGTCAATATCACATTGTGGACTCCCTAACTGATCTTTCTTCACCTTATTATTAGGTTTTGTTGTTACTTTTATTTTTTATATTGTTTGATTATAACTTGGTCTTATATGTCTGTATACAATTTTATATTCATTTTTTTATTACTTTATGCAAAAGAGCTTGGGATCGTTAAAAACCCTACCTTTACCTGTTTAACTAAAAATGACAACTTTTAAAATAAGAAAATTATATTGAAAGTGTGTTATTAATAGAATATTATAAGGTAGAAGTAGACATATACATATTATTTCATACCCTACAAATAAATATGAATAGATTTATATAGCAAATTCCTAATGACCTCACCTGATTATTTTTAAACATAATTGTTTGTAATGGTCCTTTTTTGGGATTGCCCTAATTTTTGCCCTATAATCATAATTTATTTAAAATAAGAGTTGTAAGATGGTTAGAGATATAAATTTACCAATAAGAATATCTTCTAACAAGGTAAATCCCAATTTAGGTCCTGTAATCATCAAATAGGGAACATGTGCATGAATACAACTGATTATATTGTTAGTATCTCGTAAGTAAATAAAAGATATGCAAAACTATCCTAGAGTTATAGATAACAACATAATCATAATATACTTAGGCATATGGTAAGAAAACATTTCTAGCATCTCAACATTTATGGGCCATAACCATAGTGAGGGATGAATACGAAGATATGATGAGGTGTCATTTTTGTCATAGCCCTAGGCCCAAGGGAAGATACTTTGTCCCCCTTGGCTCCATACCTTATGGGGTTGACATACCTAGCAGAATCATTATGTCATTCTCCTTCATCATCCTATCTTAGTTCCTTCACATGGCTAAGGTCCTTTAACTATCATATAAGCCCTACCATATGGTGTAACCACCCTACTTTGGTCTGCTCTGACCATAGATCCTATTCGCCCTAAATGTGATCATACCCCTAATTATGTCAAGACAATTCTTCAATTTATTAACATAATTCATTTAAATCAAATTTAATCTCCTAAGTGATTTAATCACTAAATTACACTAATTATCTTAGCCAATTAAATCAAATCAATTAAATTCAATCAAAACAAATAAAAACATGGCTAAAGTAATTGATTAAAAGGAATTAAATTAATCCTAATTACATTTCCATTTGCAAAAATGGAAAGTCAAATCCCTAATCAATGGGAGTCAAATCACTTGGATCACCTCACATGGATCACCAAAGATTCAATCTCAACCTCTCTTCCACTTTCAATCCTAACCTCTCATTCACCAAATTATTCTATAAATAGAATAGATTTTAAGCTCAATTGGCCCCTAATATTAGAAGCATCCTTATGCTGCCCCTAATTATTAATTGTTAATTTGCAAACTTATGTTGCTCTTATTTTCACAGATATTCATGCATTTTAGCTCAATCTTTCATTGCATTGTTATAATCTTTCATTTTGGAGCTTAAAATGAACATTTCTTGAGCATTTAGAGTAAATTAATTTGAATCTTCCATTCTAAGTTGTATATGTCACTGATAAATGCATAATTTGAGGGAAATTATAATATTATTCACACTCTTCTTAGATAGGAAGCAATAGGTCAATTTTAGTGATTGATTTGCTTGCTTACTCTTTCTTTTCACTAATATAATGACTTATTGAAGTGTTGTGTTGCAGACAACAGGTACACAAATAACACACATTTCTGGCACCCACCGTGGGGCTGAATCTCAGATTTTACCTCACATTTCTATTCATTTTTGACTAATTTGTCTTCTTTGTTTTCAGGTATAGAGCCACCTTTAGTCACCAAGGCTCGCATCCAAGAAATTGGATCGCATCGAGGAAATTGGATCGCATCCCAGATTTCAGACATCGCATTCAGGAAATCCTGCATCCTTTTCAGTAAAGGCTCTCATTTGGTATATCTTTTCTCACCTTTTGTGTAATTGATCACATCTAGGAAATTGGGTCGCATCTAAGGTTTCTAGGATCATTTTTGGTAAAGGCAATCACATCTCGTTATTTGACTTGAAATTTAAATTGTCTAACCACTAATATTTTGGTCTAGTTTTCTTCTGTCTATTCAGCAACCTAATTTTTTTATTGCAGATTGCTGTCTAAACATTTTTTCTCAAAAAGGTGGAAAGAAATTGCTAACTTGTGGTTTGCAGGTTTTGGAATAGATTAATTTGTTTTTACTTGTTCAAAGTTTTAACACTAAAGATATTTTCTTATCATTTGTTGAATCAATTAGAGGAGTATTATCTTTTCCTTCAAGGAAATCAGAAACTCAAAAGTTGATTTAGGACTTGAGAGGAATTTGGGGTAAATGAACAAGGCAAACGTCATTGTATAATTTTTTTTGGCAAGTAATTGAACAAACACAAATCATTTAATCTTATGGATAATTGAACAAGCTTCATTGTATAATTCCTTTTGGAGAGAAATTGAACAACACAAATCATCTAAAATTGTGGGAAAAAGAACATTCTGTTAAAAAATATAAATAAAGTAAACTAGATTTAGGAAAGAATCCAAGAGAGAGTGCAGAAATGAAAATGTTTACCATAAACGAAAAGATGATCCAAGAACAATAACCAAGAAGCTCAAGAACAACACCAAGACAATGTTTTTGAAAGGGTACAAACTAATAAAAACCCCTTGTGCTTATAAAATGAATGAGGCAAGAAGCCAAAGAAGAAGAGAGAGATGGAGCAAGAAGTTCATTACAACATTGTGAGAATGAGAATGAAAAATAGAGAATAAGAGAGAATAACTACTCCATGAGAACCAACTTGTGAGAACCAACCTTGAGAAGTGAGAGAGAAGCATCTCTTAAGTAGAGATGAGTGAAAGAGTTTGCATGTAACTCACATATCCTATGAGTTCCACATTCACATTAAGTGTGTGCCATGTGTAGGAAACCTCTTAAGGAGGAATATCTAATTTCCTTATTAAAGAAAATACAAAAATGTGACATATCCTCCTACTTGGACTAGAGGACAAATACAATATAGGATACCTTGGTTTATCCTTTAATTACATATATCACCAAGGAAAGATTGAATTCTAACACCCCCCTTTAATCTTTACTTGGGGAGTTTACAAAAAGGGAATTAAACCCAAATTTTTACAATGAGAATGAAATGTCTCTTTACAAAATATGCAACTTGGTCTTCAGTATAAGGAAGATATTTTATTGTCTTGATCCAAGTATTGAAGTAGTCATCTTGAAGTTATAGGACATGTGAAGAGGAAGAGATTCCATAAGTGGGCCTTGAAGATTCACCTGAAATAAAGAAACATAGAAACACAAAATACGAACCAAGCCACAAGAATAATTTCATCTAACATTCAAGTTAGTGTAACTTTGAAACTTTTACCTCTGAAAAATATGTTTAAGGAAATGTATGAGATTTCATCAAAAAGTACAAGGGCTACTCATGAAAGAAAGATACACCAAAATATCAAAGTGAAATAAACATCATCCATCCTCTCATCTCAAACTAAACATACTAATGCATAAATGACAACACACAAGACCAACTAAAGAGATCTGCATTATCATTGCATCAATCACATGGATATAGACAGTCCATTAATAAGTCATATAAGTGAATGGGTGACAAGCCACCACCTGCATGACTCACAATTGAAGCAATGAAGAATGCAGGACATTAATACAATGGTAGAAGATGCATATAAGTATGAGAGAGACAAAGATACATAAGTGGAACATGTTACTCAAACACCAACTCAAGCTAAGAATTGATTTTCGAAACATGACTACAATCATGTACCATAAGTAATGAGCCATTAAGGAGATAAAAATTTAAACCAATATAATGAGAAACTTTAACAATATGAGCAGCCATCTTTTCATAAGAAGTAAATCTAAAAATTGAAAAGAAACAAATGCCATATGCTTAAAATAATAGAAATAAGGATTTTGAGGAAAAAAGACATATAACAGGTGCCAAATATATATGAGAAATCCAACAAAATTTCAAGAAGGATTTCAAGAGCAAAATCCTCACCATGAGAGAAATAAGCAATGGAACAAGTTGATCAACATCAACTGAAGTAAGTGCAAACTATTGCTACTTACAAGATGGAGGAATTTGATAAACATCAACTGAAGTAAGTGCACTAAATGCCACTTACAAAATGGAACAAGTTGATAAACATCAACTGAGTAAGTGCAACCCAGTGCAACTTACAGATGGAACAAGTTGATAAACATCAAATGAGTAAGTGCAACCCAGTGCAACTTACAGATGAAACAAGTTGATAAACATCAACTGAGTAAGTGCAACCCAGTGCAACTTACAGATGGAACAAGTTGATAAACATCAACTGAGTAAGTGCAACCAGTGCAACTTACACATGGAACAAGTGGAACCCATAAAAGATCCAATTAAGTGCATAACAATAGATCAAATAAAATTGATAGAAATTAATGCTAAATAATAAAATTAATAATAGTACTCAGGAAGGAAAATACAATAGTTTAAAAATTATCAACAACTTTAAGTGCTTTGGATCAAACATATATTACTTTGCTTCTTTAAAAAAAACATAATTGAAAAGCATGAACAAAAGACTCGAGGAAAAAAATAATGTTTACCCCCTTTGTTTAATGAACATAATCTTCTTTCCAATGCATAATAATCAAAATGAAAATTTTCCATGTCGAATAGTTAAAATGATTTAAATTGAAGTTTAGAATTAAAATAAATGAAATTAGAACTATTGAGTTAAATCTCCAGAATTAGAGTAGACATGATTAATAAAGAAATAGATGGTCAAATTAACTTAAACAAAGTGAATTACAATGAATATATATAAATCAAGATCAATATATATAAATTTAACTTAATATTAACTCTCAATTGAATGGTTAAATAGACATTTGAATTTTTTTTTTTTATAATTTAAATGACGAAACAAATTTTGATTACAACTAATTAATGAACCAACAATATAATTTTGTTAGAAATGAAATAAAGAACGTAGGAATAAAATGATTTGAAATAATATTGAGTAGGGAAAATGTATTGACGATTAAACTTTTTTATGTAATTAAATATTTGAGCAAATTTATATAATTAATTAAAGATTTGAACAAATATATATAATTAATACAAATGAGTCAAAGATTGAAATGAGTCAAATATAATTCAAACTAAGGCTAAAGTTATCAAAGCCACAAATTTGCAGGAAGAATGGAATCTCATAATAACAAATATACTTATCAGAATGCTATAACGAGTAAAGAATAATAATCATACTAGATAAGTGACATTTAACTACTGTGGAAGAGAGTGCTGGATTGAATACAGAAATGGTTTGACAGAATGAAACCAAGTGAATGAAACTACTGAAATTAATTACCAATGCTGCAAAATGTTTGAAGTATAATGCTGGAGTAGCTAAATAACAATAAAAAACCACTAAAGCTAAAGTTGCGCAGGAGACAAAGGTAAAAGTGTTAAATTAACATAAGAAAACCTTCCTGCGTGAGGAGTTGCAAGGAATGGAGGAGAAACGAGGGAGAAGCTGTGTGGGAGGGAAGTTATTCAAGGGGTGCTGCCAGCAAGCTGTGAAAGAAAGGGAAAAAGAATGAATCTGCAACCAAAGACAAAGCAAGCAGAGAAAAAAAAGTCTACCCAGAGATAGAAAGGTAATGATTAAAACTATAGAAAAGTCTGCAAAAGGAGGCTGAACAAGCAGCAGAAGAGGAGTTAAAAACTAAGGAATGGGAAGTAAGAAGTGCTAAATGCAGTGTTTGAAGTGCTAAAAAAGTTGCGAACAATGCAAAGAGCTAGTTGCACAAGGTTAAATTCCTGATGTGCAATGAAGGAAGTATTTAAAAGATTTAATATGTTGTGCTAAGAATATGGGAATGCTGCGCAAAGGCAGAACTCAAGAAGGCACAACTCCTGCACAATGATATGGTAAAGCTATGTAATGAGGAAATGAAATGTTGCGCAAGGTAAGATGAAACAAAGTTAAGGAAAGCTCTAAGATAACTGCGATGGAAAAGAGGTAGATTTAAATGTTTAAAAAAGATGAGCTGCACAAAGACACAATATATATATATATATATATA
>MU225951.1:976145-995666 GCA_018584345.1 Thuja plicata | reverse complement strand
GTGGACCTACTCAAACAAGATCTTACTATGGAGAAAGGTATTTCATTTTGTTTGTTGATGATTTCTCAAGGATGATGTGGGTTGTGTTCTTAAAAGACAAATCTGAAGCTTTTGAGAAGTTCAAAGTATTCAAAGCTAAGGTTGAGAATGAATCTGGATTAAAGATAAAATGTCTGAGATCTGATAGAGGAGGAGAATTCACCTCTGACCAGTTTTATGATTACTGTGAAGAACATGGAATCAAAAGACAGTTAAGTGCACCTAGAACCCCTTAGCAGAATGGGATTGCAGAAAGAAGGAACAAAATAATACTTGACACATCGCACACTATCATGATTGAAGGAAAGGTTGCTCATACCTATTGGAGAGATGCGGTCAATACAACCATCTATACTATCAATAGAATACAATTGAGGCTAGGCGCAGACAAGACACCCTATGAACTTTGGTTTGGTAATGTACCTACTATAAAATACTTCAGAATCTTTGGAAGCAAGTGCTACATAAAGAGAGATGATAGCATTGTCAAGTTTTATGCTAGAAGCGACGAATGCATTTTTCTTGGTTACTCTACTAAAAGCAAAGCCTATAGATGTTTTAATCTAGGATTAAAGAAGATCATTGAAAGTACTCATGTGAAGATTGATGAGAAGTTTATGATTTAAGAAAGATATTATGACTATGCTCCCATGATTGAAGATGAGCCCAGACCCATCAATAAGGACACAATTATTGAAGAAATGTTTGAATGTATTGATGTTTCATGTAACAATCCTGAACCAAGTGAAGAAGAATCATAGATTATAGATGAAAGTATCACTCCTAAGAACTCCAAATACACATCCAAATACCACTCTAAGGAAGATATCATTGGAGATCAAAGTGCAAAAGTCTTGACAAGATCTATAGCAAAAGGTTCAACCGTTGATGAACAGGTATGCTTACTTTCACAGATTGAACCCTTAAGTGTTGAAGATGTGTGCAAAGATTCAGATTGGAAAAGTGCTATGAAAGAAGAATTAGATCAAATAATCAAGAATGAAACATGGGAATCGGTCCCTAGACCTCATGACAAGAACGTGATTGGAATAAATTGGATATTCAGGAACAAAAAGAATGAAGAAGGAACAGTGGTAAGGAACAAAGCAAGAATAGTATGTAAAGGATATGTGTAAAGAGAAGGAATAGACTACACTGATACATTTTCCCCTGTGAGCAGACTAGAAGCTATCAAGTTGTTTTTGGCATATGCAACATTCAAGAACTTTAAATTATATCAAATAGATGTCAAGTCAGCTTTTCTGAACGGTGACTTGAAGGAAGAAGTCTACATAGAGTAGACTGAAGGATTCAAACTTTCAGACAAACCAGACAAGGTATGCAGATTAAAGAAAGCACTTTATGGACTTAAACAGGCCCCAAGAGCTTGGTATGCGAGACTTGATGGTTACTTAACAAAGATAGGATTCAGAAAAGGAGCAGCAGATTGTAATTTATTCATAAGAGAGATAGATGAAGGATTACTACTCATTGCTATTTTTGTTGATGACATTATCTTTGGAGGTAATGACAAACTTAGTGCACAATTTTCCAAAGAAATGAAAAGTGAGTTTGAAATGAGCATGATTGGACCTATCAAATATTTTCTTGGATTGAATGTAAAACAAACAGACAAATGCATACTCATAAATTAGTCTAAGTATGTGAAGGAGATAATGAAGACTTTCAAGATGGAAGATTTAAAACTAGTAAGCACCCCCATGTTAATAGGAAGCAAACTTTCTAAAGATGATGATTCCATAGCAGTTGACAAGACCCTATACAAGTCTATGATTGGAAAACTCATATATCTTACTCAATCTAGACCTAATATTTCTAATGCAATTGGCATTGTTGGAAGATTTGCATCTGAACCCCAGCAAAATCACCTAATGACAATAAAAAGAATATTCAGATACTTAAAAGGGACTATAGACTATGGTTTATGGTGTATCCTAACTCAGAGAATATACAACTTCATGTGTATACAGATGCAGATTGGCCAGGTTGTGTCGATGAAAAAAAGAGTACATCAGGAGGAGCAGTATTTCTTGGAGATAGATTGGTCACTTGGACAAGTAAAAAGAAGAATTGTATTCCTCAGTCAACAACAGAAGTTGAGTATGTTGCATCAACATTGAATTGTTCAACAATGGTTTGGATCAAATAGATGATTAAAGACTTTGGTATTCAGATTGATTATCCTATTGTTATTCACTGTGACAACACTAGTACTATCAATATGTCAAAGAACCCTGTGATGCATGCAAAGACAAAACACATTGAGATCATATACCATTTTCTAAGAGAAAAAGTTTCAGACAGAGAAGTAAAGTTGGATTATGTGAGCACTAAAGAACAATTAGCAAATATTTTTACAAAGCCATTATCAAAAGATACTTTTGAGTATCTCAGGGAGAAGTTGGGAGTAATTCCCTTTCTTGATTCTGATTAGAATTTGAAGCAAGAACATTAGTCCTTGGTGACTGATGAATGGTTGACTACTCTACTTCTGGAGTAGTACCTATGCTTAATGGAGTTTAACACCCTTTGTCATTGATGTCAAAGGGGGAGTATTAGTAAGGGGGATCATATACTCTGGGGGAGTATACAGAGCAACAGCAGTGAAGATGAACTTTTGATGAGGATATTGAGAAGATTGTAAAAAGAAGGAAGACACTTTGAGTTGATAACATCATATGTTGCCATCAATGTCAAAGGGAGAGATTGTTGGAGATTTCCTTCTGTGCAAGTAATTGATTGTATGTTTGTCATTGATGACAACATATAATATACAACAGTGTTCTATATGCAATTATTAGTACAAATGTTCTGGAGCTATGTGTGTTTATTTCCATGGTTTATACATGTTATAGATGCTATGTTCATTCACACCGAGTCAGATATGAAGTTTCAATTGAGCTATGTTAATCAGTTATGGCAGTTACAACATCTGAAGATTATCTGTCAAGAGCTGACGTAAATATAGTGTTGCTTGAATTATGCCTATCTTCGGGATATGTGTGGTTGTATTAATGTTTAGTTATGAGTTAGTGATGATTATACAAAGGCGCCAAGCATGTTTTAACATAATCATGATATTGGAGTAAAATTGGTGAAGCCAACTTTGTGAAGTGTTGCGTCTATTCATTTTGAGTTGTATGGTTCTAACTTTGACTGTGTGGATGGTTAAGCCAAAAAAGAAGTTGATGAAGTGTTCCCAGATACTGTCATGACCTTATTCTTGGTGAAGATACATATAGAATTTCAATTGTGTTTGCTAAGTGTAAAAAATGAAGTGAAAAACAATAGACAAAAGTGAGCAGAAAGTCAGACAGAATAAGTTGAAGAATTATGTGAAGAAACAAAAGAAGATTACAAATCATTGGAACTGATCAAGAAAACAGGTCTACTCAAACAATTCATCTATCAGATATGGTGTATATCTATTTTACTGAAGGTTGCAGCCTCCACCATTTTAGCAGTGAGATTTTGGACAATGAGTCCTCACCCCTAACAGGGTTACTTGTAAAAGAATCCTAACAGGGTCTGTCCTTTAACCAGGTCTCTGTAATTATTGCATTGTACAGAAAAACTCCTAACAGGGTTGCAAGATCTCCTAACAGGGATAATTATACTCAAGTACAGTTCTTTGTGGGTGCTAATTCCCACCGGGGTTTTTACCTATTTGGTTTCCCCGTAACTAAAATTGTTGTGTTCTCTATTGTGTTATCTGAATGTGCATTTGCTTTATGTTAATTGATATCTAAGTAAAGAAAAGAATTAAAGTAGCTGATAACTGATTCACCCCCCCTCTCAGTTATGCTTTGGGACTATTCCAACAAAAACATGTGGAAATATCCCCAGAAAAATATGGTAAAGGATATGACCTTCTCAAACAAATGGGATATAAAGGGAAGGGACCTTTAGGAGACAAAGGAAAAAGACTTGTTGAACCTATACACATGGAATTCAGAAATACCAAAGAAAAAACAGGACTAGGTTTCAATAACAAATCTGAAAACCCTACTTCAAGAGATGGTCCAATCTTTGATGAAGGAAGTGATGATGAGGAAGAAGAAACAAAACTAGAACAATGGAATTATGAGAGATTATTGAATATTGGTACATAGTATCCTAAATATCAAGGATAAATATATGTACCTAGTTTTTTAGCACAACAAGAGACTCATGTTCCTTTATTGACACAAGCTACTATTCAAGAAGTAGAGGAAACAATAGAAGACTCTCCAGAAGTCCCACTAATAGAAAAAATTCCTGAAGAAATACCCCAACAACAAGATTTACATCCTAACTAGGGGCAGTTGGTCACAATTTCACACATCCTAGATCTACCTCACTTTGATCTACAAGTGGCTAATAGAGTACATCAGGTAACTATTGCCAAGTTTCTAAACAGATCAGATGATGAATAATAGATTCACATGACTATGAATGGGATCACTTGTCTAATGCTACTATGGACATTGAAGTAGATGTGATTCATAATATTGCATCTCTATTGGAAAGAGGAGAGAGTTCTAACATTTCTCCTAACACTACTGTTGTTCTAGAATCAGATGAGATACCACTACCTAGAATTCTTGATGAATATACTGGTGTTTTACTAGGTCTAGAGGACATTCTAAGACTACAAGCAATGAGTTCCATTTTGCTGAGTGAAGAGGGAGAAATATAAATTGATGAGTCACTAGATTTAGGTCCGCATATTACTAACAATGACCCTATTAATGATGATTTAACTCTTGATGATCTAAACGCTGTAGAAGTTGACTTAACATAACATGTCTTGTTAGTTAATAGTTTTGATGCTAACGCGATGTTGTCCTTACCAAACTCTGATTCATTATTCTTGATAAACCCCAACCTAATTAATTGGACAAATTCAGATCCTAATCCTATCATGAATTTCCCTAATGACTACACTTTGGAATGTTACCTAAATGCTTGTGAACCTTATCCTTCTTCCACCAATGCAAGGAGCGTGAACATGTCAAAGGAGGATATCAAGTTTCTTATTCATAAATTGAAAACTAAAAAGAAGAAAAGAACTGATGGTGAAAACCACATTGTGGCAGTGTTAGATTCTAAAAAATTAAAAATAAAAGACGTATCTGATGGTGAAAACCTCCCAGAGGTGCCAAAAGATGAGATTCTTGATATCCTCCCTGAGCAATTTCAAGAAAGATCTTTAGTTTTTATGGAACCAACATAACTAGTTAACTTAGGAACAACTGAAGTTCCTCAATTTGTTCACCTAGCACAATCCTTATCGAAAGACGAGAAGCTACAATTCACTGAGTTCCTAAAAGAGAAAAAGGTCAACTTTGTATGGTCTTACACAGATATGCCTAGCCTCGATCCTGAATTAATAATGCATAATTTATCTATAGCTCCTGGGATCAAACCTGTAAAAACATAAATTAAGAAAGATGCATCCTCATGTTGCATTACTGGTGAAAGCAGAGCTAGAAAAATTAAGGAAAGCTGGATTCATAAGAGTCATCACTTATGCAGGATGAAATTCTAATGTGGTACCAGTATCTAAAATAGATAAATCTATCAAGATCTGTACATAATTTAGAGACTTAAAAAAAGCATGTCCTAAAGATGATTTTCCACTACCAAGCATTGATATGATCATAGATCTTACAACATGCTATCAAATGTACTCACTCATGGATGGTTTCTCGGGTTATAATTAGATTAAGATTGCTCCTGAAGACCAAGAGAAGACAACATTCACATGCGCATGGGGAAATTTTTGCTGGAACGTTATGCCATTTGGATTAAAGAATGTTGGTGCTACATATCAAAGAGCTATGACAACCATATTCTATGATATGATACACAAAAACATGGAAGACTATGTGGACGATACCTTAGCAAAGTCAAAAACAAGAACTACTCATATTGAAGACTTGCAGAAGATATTAGATCACATGGAGCAATTCAACTCGGGCTTAATCCAAAGAAGTGTGCCTTTGGATTTCAATCATGGAAGTTACTAGGGTTTATTGTATCAACAAAAGGAATTGAGGTGACCCTACAAAAGTCAAAGCTATACTAGAAATGTCACCTCCATGCAAAATTAGTCAAATGAGGATGCTACAAGGAAGAATCTAGTCAATTAGGAGATTTATGTCACAACTTGTAGACAGAGAACAACCTTTTACTAAACTGCTACATAAGGGTGTTACCTTCAAATGGGATGAACATTGTGAAAACAACTTCAAAGAACTAAAAGAGTACTTGGCTACTCCTCTTGTTCTCATGGCACCCATTCATGGAAAACCATTACTCCTATACATCTCAACTACGACTACATTGCTGGGAGTATCGCTGGTTCAAGAAGATGAAACTAAAAAGGAAAGGACAATCTACTATATTAGCAGAACACTAGTATCTTATGAACTCAATTACAACATAATTGAAAAATATTGCCTAGTAGTTGTCATTGCATCACAAAAATTGAGATATTATATGCTGTCACATACAGTAAAACTTATTGCAAAGATAGATCCTCTGAAATACCTCTTAAGAAAGACAACATTAACAGGAAGGCTGGCAAAGTTGGCCCTGATTCTGAGCAAATTTGATATTGAGTATGTGGATAAAAGGGCTATTAAAGGACAAGTCCTTACAAATAAATTATTTGATTCACCTTTTCAAGATGATGCACCTCTGATAATTGAATTTCCTAACAAAACAATAATGCATTTAACTGAACATCCATGGAAGATGTACTTTGATGGTTCTTTCACGCAACAAGGTTCTAGAGAAGGAGTTATCTTTATTACTCCTCAAGGATACAAAATACCCATGGCATACAAATTAATGTTTCCATGCACCAATAATATTTTTGAATATGAAGCATTAGTGAATGGTCTTAAATTGGCTATGGAATGGAAGATCATAGAGTTACATGTGTATGGTGACTCTTAGCTTATTATTAATCAAGTAAATGGAGACTATCAGACTAAAGATGAGAAGCTCATGCCTTATAAACAACTATGGAAGACTTGAAAAAGTAATTTGTCTTCATCACATTCCAACAAATACCAAGAACATAAAATAAAGCTGCAGATGCTATGGCTACATTGACATCCATGTTACATTTAGAAGAACATCAATTCTGCTATGACTTCTTGGTGGAAGAACTATCCTATCCATCTTTTGATACCCCTGAGTACCAAGTAATTTGTGCTCTAAATGCCCAAGACCAATCTCGGTACGTCAAAATCATTACCTATCTAACTGACCAAACTCTACCCGATGGTTTATCAAGGAATGAAAAATGAGCCTTAATTAGGACAGTATTGTGTTATGTTCTCATTAATAATAAGTTATATAGACAAAGTCTTGATGGTACACTTCTTAGGTGTTTAGAACAAGAAGAGTTAGATCGTGCACTAAAAGAATTCCACAAAGGTGTATAAGGATTGCACTCAAATGGATTTTTGTTAGCTAAAAAACTACTAAGAGTAGGCTATTATTGGTCCACGATGGAAAAAGATGCTATTCTATTTTCAAAAATATGTCACAAATGAAAAACACATGGAAATCTCATCCATGCTCCTGTTAGAGAACTCATACCATTTATCACACATTGGCCATTACAGCAATGAGACTTTGATTTGGTTGGACAAATATATCTTAATTCTTCAAGTGGACACAAATATATGATTAGGGCCACTGAGTATTTCACTAAGTTGGACGAAGCTGTGCCGCTGATCAAAGCCACTAGCAAACAGGTGGATATGTTTATCTTGAACTACATTATTTGTAGGTATGTGATACCCTCTTCAATTACAACAGACAATGGGGGCCAATTTAAAAACCAAGACATCGAATACCTTTTCACATAGTTTCACATTACTCAACATTATTCTTCAATCTATTATCCTCAAGGTAATGGAAAAGCTGAGGCATATAAAAAGAACATTCTTAAAATCTTACATAGAACTATGAGTAAGTTTGGTAGAGACTGCATTTGTAATTAAATATGACACTTTGGGCCTACAGAACAAGTATTAGAACACCAACTGGAGCCATGCCATTTGCTCTAGTCTATGGTGCTGAGGTAGTATTACCTATTGAGGTTGAAATTCCATCTTTGTGGGTATATTTATAAGGTCTTGTTACTGATGAACAATACCGTTGCCACTGCACCTCCACCCCTATCATCACCATCATCACCATCATCTGGACCCTGTCCTCTATCCGGAGGAGGGCGCCTCCCATATCAACTCCCACCATCCCTCCCCCCAGCTCCTCTCTCTATCTTTATGTGCTCCCCCTCTGCCTTTAACAGGTCGATCATCAGTGGGATCATAGTCTAATAGATCCTCTATCCAAGGAGCTGTCTCCTCAGGAGCTGTAAAACGTGGAAATGGATGCTGGAGCATCTAAGAAAGATATCCATCTAAGCACCCTACATCTGCAACATCTGGAAAAATGTCCCAAGCAACTGAAACCATATCTCTAATGGCACACTGAGTTGTCTCATAAACCAATCGAGTACCCCATAAAGGCTCCTCGTCATGAATCTATGTATATACTAAAACATCTTGGCACCTGCCCTGCACACGATCATACTACCTGAATACTTGAGTAACAAGGAAACACTCTACTATGTATCTGGTCCTGCCAATCAAATACCTGCTCTAGAAGAAATAAGGCACCTTTCACCTGTCATAAATCCACTCCTCACAGTCAAGGTATGGTCGCCATACTATTACAGTCATATCATCCAATAACCGACGCCAATACTCTACCTTGCCCAAATGGGGCTGCTAAATCCAACCTGAGTACATATATACATACAGTTGCTGATCTAATCATTGACTGTCAACTATCGGCTGTATAACTAGGATTTTCTCCCAGGCCTAGATCTGTAACACAATGATCCCAACAATTATGCTGCATGAGTACTGCTACACTACCTCATGTAAATCTCTATAAATATGCGCAAGAATGTAGCTACCCCATGAAAATCTACGTGCAAAAACAACCATCTGCTCCAACATGTCGACCCAACCAACTATGAAACCGTGTTGTCATCGGTCAGGCATCAGAACACCTCCGATCTATCTAGCTAATTATACTGGAAGATGATCATAATGATCACACATATAGTCCCAAGTGA
This sequence comes from Thuja plicata, assembly GCA_018584345.1. Lineage (NCBI taxonomy): Eukaryota > Viridiplantae > Streptophyta > Pinopsida > Cupressales > Cupressaceae > Thuja > Thuja plicata. The sequence goes on along the minus strand of MU225951.1, from coordinate 986,458 downwards.
GGTATCGGTGTGCTATAGTATCATCTCCAAAGAATCGTCGAGTCGTGGCAATAGCTATATTCAAAGTCAAATCAAACTGCACCTCTTGACCCATCATAGGAACTCTAAGAATGCACCACACATCCTCAGGTGTGATGGTCATCTTACCAGTCGGGAGATGGAAGGTGTTGTGCTCATAATGCCACCTCTCAGCCAGAGCAGTCAATAAACCTCAATTTAACCTGATGTCGGGTAAATCCCTCAGTGATAATAAACCTACATGAGCGATTAGCTCTACCTCATCGTCGGTCAAAGCTCTAGACAATGCAAGGACACGACTAGGGTACGGTCCTCAAAATGATACAACCTCAAAAGGAACCTGTTTAAAAGGGATAGCAATTACAAGTTCAAATCAACACTCTAACTAAGGTAACAAAGCATAAAACTAATCAGCTAAGTGTTTTTGGTCATTAGAACAAGAAAAATAGTCAAACTTGGAAGAAAACTCAGTCTAAAACCAGAAATGACTTTGTTCCTACAGGGTGTGATCCCTTTTACGGGATGCGATCCATGATTTCTAGGATGCAATGGGGCATCCAGGAAGCAATCTTGTTTTAGCAATATGTGACGCGGGATGCGGCGTGCGACCCTGCTCTTACAGGATGCGAAAACCTTCAAATGCCTACCTAAATTTACAAAAAGTGATGAAATTGCAATAAACAGGGTGTGATCCTAAAACTACAAGATACGACACAGGAAATTTGGTGGAAACAGGAAATGAAACTGGATTAACCGTGTGTGATCCTAAATACGGGAAACGACTCAAAATTTAAATGGCTATAACTACTACAAAAATGCATGAAACTAGAATCTAAAAATTTGACAAGGTAGGTTTTTGAGTACTTACCAGAGGTGGGTAGTCAGATGGATGCTGATGTCATTGGATGAGCTCAAAAAGATGCTTCTCCACGGGGACCACCATCTTCTCTGCAGAGCTCTCTGAATTACCAAGGATAAAAGTGAAAATGAATGCGTAAAAAGTGAATTGTGAGATATATATTTGACTTTTTGAGCTATTTAGGAGCTCTGGAACTCCTCCTAGACAACTGAAATGCCTTTTTTTCTCTTTTTGATCAATCGGGAACAAAATTGAATGCACATACGATGTTCTACACTACACAGTAAAATTTTACGACAGTTACCAAAAATGCAGAATTGCTCCATATGTTCCGAAAATGATTCGCAAGCTTTACACAATTAGTTTTCCAAGTTCTATGTCATCAAATTGCACATTATTCATCAAAATCTTGGTCTGACATCATTTTATCAGACTCAAAACTCACATTTTAATGTGATTAACTTGGTAAAATTGTGTTTTCTCTTAACACACCTTCGTTTCTCCATTTCTTCTAATTGATTCTTTCTTGATTCAATCAATCAATTCAAGTGATACATCATTCTAAAGAGGGATTTACTCTTTTTTCTTTGATTTCATTCCTGAGGGGGCATGATCACACTTAAATCAATTAGATTCTTTCTCAAAACAACATTAAAATGACTTCATCATCAAAAGACTAAAGGCATGACAGTTCCTTGAATAAGTCAGGACTGTTGGATGGAAGGCTTCAGTTCTCACAAGCTGGATATCTTATGTCTACTTTTTTTGAGATTCTTATTAAGCTCCTGACAACTTTGTACTGACCTTCGTTCGATCAAGTTCGGAGTCGGTATTATCAATTTTCAGACGAAAACCAAGTTCAGAATTGGTATCTTTAAGATCTTTTCTTATTGACCTTTGTTCGATCTAGTTCAAATTCAATTCTATCAGTCTTAGTTCAAACAAGTGTGAGACTGATCTCATCAGACATTTCATCTGATCAAGTGTGAAATTCTCAAACTTTCTGAAGTCAAAATCAAAACTTTCTTTGAATCAATGCGTTGCTCGCACATCTATTCAAAGAGGGGAAAATGTAACCACCCTAATTTGGTCTGCTCTGACCATAGACCCTATTTTACCTAAGTGTGATCATGCCCCTAATTATGTCAAGACAATCCTTCAATTTATTGACATAATTCATTTAAATCAAATTTAATCTCCTAAGTGATTTAATCACTAAATTACATTAATTGTCTTAGCCAATTAAATCAAATCAATTAAATTCAATCAAAACAAATTAAAAACATGGCTAAAGTAATTAATTAAATCCTAATTACATTTCCATTTGCAAAAATGGAAAGTCAAATCCCTAACCAATGGGAGTTAAATCACTTGGATCACCTCACATGGATCACCAAAGTTTCAATCTCAACCTCTCTTCCACTTTCAATCCTAACCTCTCATTCACCAAATTCTTCTATAAATAGAATGAATTTTAAGCTCAATTGGCCCCTAATCTTAGAAGCATCCTTATGCTGCCCCTAATTCTTAATTGTTAATTTGCAAACTTATGCTGCTCTTATTTTCATAGATATTCATGCATTTTAGCTCAATCTTTCATTGCATTTTTATAATCTTTCATTTTGGAGCTTAAAATAAACATTTCTTGAGCATTTAGAGTAAATTCATTTGAATCTTCCATTCTAAGTTGTATATGTCACTGATAAATGCATAATCTGAGGCAAATTATAGCATTATTCACACTCTTCTTAGATAAGAAGCAATAGGTCGATTTTAGTGATTGATTTGCTTTCTTACTCTTTCTTTTCACTAATATAATGACTTATTGAAGTGTTGTGTTGCAGACAATAGATACACAAATAACACACACATATGGGTCGGGGAAAAGGTTACAATAGGGTGTTCTAACTCAACCCTAGGCCCAAGAGTGGAACCTCTTGTCCCTCTTGGTCTCATACATTATGAGGTGGTGTACCTAGTGAGGCCTCACCATTATCCCATATTGCCCTTTCCTCCTATCCCATAAGGTTGATTAATGTCATTAGACTATGCTGATTTGATAAATATTCTTCATTATGTAAGTCTAGAATATAAATATATTTTCTAAGTAATGTAAATTTGATTACATATATAATATAAATTCATTATTATAAATCTAATTACAGCATGTAAGTTATATGGTCTTACTGTATATCATGAACACTAATAATATAACACAAAATCTTCTGTTTATATAGATCTATATCTATATATCTTCTTGATATATATTCCGCTTGAGTAATATGTAGACACATTGATTTATATACATTTTGTCCAGATTTATATTAGACCGAGTGCAGTAATTTACACCCAAGACATTAATAATATGCAACTCATATATATTCATAAAAAACAATATAAATATCTCTTACCTTCCTTTCTAATCGGTGTTACCTTTCAACATACTTTTTTAGGCTCCCTTGCCTCTGCCATAGCTTGCTGCAAACTTCTTCAATGATTGGAATTACTAAGTGTTGACTGGGTTCTTTTTGTTGACTATTCCCAATTTTCTAATGTTGATTGGTTTGTTTATTCCCTGCGATTTCTTTGGTTTCCCGTTAGCTTTTATGTAGTCTCATTCCTGATAAATATCTGCTTTTTGCTGATTAGTCTGTGTTTTAGTCTCTCTTATTCCTCTATGCTCCCCCTAGATTAATTTATATTTTCCTTATATATTATGAAGGGATGAGAGGTTGGGGTGAGTCTCTTATACCCTAAACTATTAATTAACCTTATTATTATTATTCATTAGTTATTTATTAGCTGCTTATTATATATATGGAATTTTATTTTATTAATTGATTATTATGTTAATATTATTATTTATTTATTTGGTAATTATAATTATATTATATTATTATTTACTTAGTATAATTTTATTATTTTATAATTTAATTATTAATTATTATTAAAATTTATTTTAAAATAGGAATATTACAGTCCATCCTTCCTCAAAATTACTTGTCCTCAAGCAATGCAATATTTATACATTTTTTCAATGTGAGTAGCTTTTGCTATGCACTTGAGTATAGTTTGTCTCGATATAAATTCACATCTTTGACTTATTCTAGCTTGTTTTCATACTCTAGATCACAAAAAATATAGAGCCAACATGGAGCATATACAAAGAAAATATGAAGTATACACTTGGATGCAAGAGGACACAATGCATTCACAGAGTATACACATTAATGCATGAAGACAAAAAGTAGACACATGAATAGATGAAGACACAGAGTATACACAAACTAATAGACACATGAAAAGATAATGCGAACATATGAATATATGTATACATAGCTCACTTGGTTCATAAGAGGTAGGAGCGTCCAACCAAAACCAGAACCATCTCTTGAAGTAACCAATCCAAAAGCGGTAGGAGCGTCCAACCAGGACCATAACCATCTCTTGGCATAACAAATCCACAAGATGTAGGAACGTCCAACCAGGACCAAAACCATGTCTTAGAGTAACAAATCCATAAGAGGAAGGAGCGTCCAACTAGGACCAGAACGATCTCTTGGCGTAACAAATCCACAAGAGGTAGGAACGTCCAAACAAGACCAAAACCATCTCTTGGAGTAACAATTCCACAAGAGGCAGGAATGCCCAACTAGTACTGTTAGATAATTGAGAGTGGGGGGAGGGAGGGTGAATCAGTTAGTCCCAGTTATCCTACAATCCCAAATACTCCCATATGTATATAACAACAATTTCAAACATATAAATCAACTCAGTGAAATATGAATTGTGATCTCAAACTTACTTTCAAACTTATCTTATCTATCGAGTAGTAGTAAATCAATACTGTGATTACCGATCAATGCATATAAAGTAAGGTGTAAAGAAAAATAACAATCAAACACATCCATACACATTAACACATATATTTTTAACGTGGAAACCCTGCTAAGGGAAAAAACCACCTGGGACGGTAACCCAAAATAATTCACTCTTCTGAAGTGAGCTCGGTGAAAATCCAACCTTGTTAAAGGTTACAATGCACATTGTTAGGTGTGACCTGGTTAGAGGATTTATCACTAACAGTTCTCCCTTGACCAATCATTCACTATGGGGTCAACAAGAAAACAATCAACATTAATTGAATGTCATAATAAAGACTGTTAGGTCCTACTCGGTTAAGAGATTTTTTCTGTAACAATGCTTAAACTGTTACAGTAATGATCAGACTCAAATACAACTCTATTTGCAGATTTTCAGATCTATACTAAGTAAATAATAAATTTGATCAAATAATCACTTCAGTCCCTCTGATTCTTCATACTTTGTTCTGCTTGGTAAATACTCTTTTTGGTCACTCGGTGTTGTCTGCAGAATTGCTCGGTTTTGTCTTCAACCAGTTTGATCAGTCATGTATGAAGTTGATCTCTTCAACAATATGTATGTGCACGTTTGCATGTATTATTAATAATGAATCTCTTGTCTCTTCTATATATCATAACTCATTTAATTTCCATCCTTAGATTTTGCTACTTGATCTCCATCGTTGATTTTTCCGCTTAAACCTTCTTTGGTAGTTGTGTCAAAAACACGTTTCAATCTCCTTCGTCCGATCATCTTGAATTTTCATAGTTGTTTGATCAACATAACAAACATTATCAATTACATCAGAATCATAAACAAATGCCAGCTCATCATCTTAGTCGGCCTTCGGTTTGGTTTACTCAGTCAATACTGTGATGCGTCAGTGATACCTTGCTCGGTATACAATGTGTTTTCTTGGTGTCTACTGTTCTAACTCGGTGTATACATAACTCTTCAATTACCGACCACATAAACTTTGTTTATTCCAGATCTTCAATCCATAATAGATGTTTGTTACCACGATCGATACTCAAATAAGCTGACATCAATGACAATACATTAACTGATTAATGTCTATCATCATATCTGTAACTCAGTTGATCATCAACTAAATGACTTCAAACATACAATCAGTTATAGTTCATCACAGGACAAGATCCATCTCTTGGAAAAACCCATCCATAAGAGGCACGAGTGCTCAACTAGGACTAGATCCATCTCTTGGAGCTATTAATTTGTTATAATGTCCCCCATGCTGGTAGGAACATGCTCTGATACCACTTGTAATGTTCCCTTTTTGGGATTGCCCTAATTTTTTTCCCTAGAATCATAATTTATTTAAAATAAGAGTTGTAAGATGGTTAGAGATATAACGTTACCAATAAAAATGTCTTCTAACAAGGTAAATCATGATTTAGGTCTTGCAATCACCACATAGGGAACAAGTGCATGTATACAACTGATTATATTGTTAGTATCTCATATGTAAATAAAATATATGCATAACTATCTTAGAGTTAGACAGCAACATATTCATAATATACTTAGGCATATGGTAAGAAAAAATTTGTAGCATGTCAACTTTGATGGCTCATAACCATAGTGAGGGATGAACAAAAAGATACGATGAGGTTCCATTTTTATCACAACCCTAGGACCAAGGGAAGATACTCTGACCCCCTTTCTCCCATACCTTATGGGGTTGGCATACCTAGCGAAATTGTTATGTCATTCTCCTTCATCATCCTATCTTACTTCCTTCACCATGACTAAGGTCCTTTAACTATCATATAAGCCCTAACTCAACCCTAGGCCCAAGAGTGGAATCTCTTGTCCATCTTAGCATCATAACTTATGAGGTGGTACCTAGTGAGGCCTCAACATTCTCCCATATTTCCATTTCCTCCTATCCCGAAAGGTTGATTAATGTCATTGGATTATATCGATTTGATAAATATTCTTCATCATGTAAGTCTAGGATACAAATTATATATTTTCTAATTAATGTAGATATGATTGTATATATAATATAAAGTCATTATTATAAATCTAATTACAATATGTAAATTATATGGTCTTACTGTATAACATGAACACTAATTATATAACACAAAATTCTCTGTTTATGTAGATCTATATATATATATATATATATTTCATTTGATTAATATGTAGACATATGAATTTATATACATTTTGTCCAGATTTATATTAGACTGAGTGCAATAATTTACGCCCAAGACATTAATAATATGCAACTCATATATATTCATAAACAACAATATAAATATCTCTTACCTTCCTTTATGATCGGTGTTACCTTTCAATAGACTTTTTTATGCTCCCTTGCCTCTATCGTAGCTTGTTGAAAACTTCTTCAATGATTGGAATTACTAAGTGTTGAGAGGGTTCTTTTTGCTGACTATGCCCAGTTTGCTAATTTTGATTGGTTTGTTTATTCCCTGTTGTTTCTCTGGTTTCTCGTTAGCTTTTATGCAATCTTATTTCTAATTTGTATCTCTTTTTTGTTGATTGGTCCATGCTTTAGTTTGTCTTTTACTCTATGTTCCCCCCTGAATTGATTTATAATATCCTTATATATTATGAAGGTATGAGAGGTTGGGGTGTGTCTCTTGTGTTGAATTTAAATGCTTGATTAACCACAAGAAATCTCATTTCCCTCCCAACCATAGACTAACAACAATCGTCTCCCCAAAACACTGAGACATGTTAATATGCCATTATATATTATATTGTTATATGTGGAATGAGATCACACATCTCATTATATGTAAGCAAGAGGTGCCCTTTCACCAAGGGACACAACTCTTATATATGAATATAAATATATATTAATATAATACTTATTATATTATCATATATAATATAATAATAATGCAATATAATTATATTATCTCTAAATAATAATATAATAACTATGTGATATAATTATGTTATCTCATAATAGTAATTATTACATTATCAATCAATGATTTTATTAATATAATTATTATATCATAATTATATTATCACTACCTTTTATGTTATCTATGTCGGCCTGAAGGAATCTGACCATAGCTACAATAACATTAACACTCCCTGTTAGCTAGGGAGGATCTACTCAGATATATATGAGCTATAGAATAATGTACACCATGTCTACTCCAGAGGATGGCTCCATCACGGTTGCTTCCATGAATGGAAATGCAAATGAACACATCATCATGGCTACTCCCATGGATGATGAAAGAATAGATATCACCTCACTGTGACATCAAACATCATGGCTTATCCATAGATATCACCTCACGTGATATCCATCATTATAGATTTTCATAGATATCACCTCATGTGATATCCACCATTATGGATTTCCATAAATTATATCACTTCACGCGATATCCACCATTATAGATTTTCATAGATATCACCTCATGTGATATCCACCATTATGGCTTTCCATAAATATCACTTCATGTGATATCCACCATTATGGATTTTTCATAGATATCACCTCACGTGATATCAACCATTATTGTGAGATCGTCACCTCACAATGATTATAAGACATGTACAAGTGTTCATCATTGTGAGATCATCACCTCACAATGATATTCACCATGGGTTCATCCAAAGGGTAAACACACAAGTACCAAAAAATCACCACAGACTCTCACATGGTGTTGTCATGGCGTCACATACATGACATCCACCATGAACCATATCAGAGGGTGGATAAGGGCTTACACCTCAAGCATCTCTTAAAGAGAAATGCATTAACAAGAGTTTACACTTTAAACATCTTTTAAAGAGAAGAATGCATTAGTATATATAAACAAACAAATATAAGAAAATCAATGATGTTGAAACTTAATCTCAGCTAGGATTTCATTCTCCACCATACCAAGCTTACCTCAAAAGTACACAACCTTTATTATGGAGAGAGGCTTGGTGAGAATGTTTGTTGTTTTCTCATCAGTACTAATGCATCTCAACTAAATAGCATTCCTTTCCACCATGTCTCTAACATAGTGATACTTGATCTCCATATGTTTTGACTTATCATGAAATACAAGGCTGGACTCTGTATCGCTCTTGGTGAATCTCAAGCTCACCAAGTAGCCATCTATCTAGGAATATCATGACCAAGGTGTCGACACAAAGGTATTCCAACCTACACACATAGGACAATATCCCATGAATCATTGTCCTTTGACTACTACAATTTCCTAATCACTAGAGAAACCATATCAACATGGTCTACTCCCTCTGAATCAAGATCCTTTGATGTCTATTGATGCAGATCGTCTAGCTTCTCCCTCTCGCATGGAAGCATACCCTGCTCACATACTAAAATCATGGAAGATATCTTGCTTCAAGAGACTCTCATTATCTGACACATGATTATTTGTTCAATGATCACAATATTGTTCACATGAGCAGTTTCCCGTACAGAAATGTACTTGTCTGATTCCATAGTAACATTAGTGAATGTAACAAACTATGGATTTATCCCCAGGCTTGGAAACACCATACATTTATGATAATGTGGCTCCCTTTTGAAGCTCCAATTACATGCATCAACCTCCTAACCTCCTCATTCAAGGTTTCCTCTGATGGATTTGTCAGACTCCCTTTGAATGTTATTTCCTCCTCTTTGAAGAAACATTTTTAGCCATCAACTCATTCCCATGAATGCAAGTATCAAGTCCTTCCTCCCTTGAATACAATCTCTTATTCTTCTTGCTCCATTCTGAAAGCATTTTAGAGAGAGATTACAAATAGTTCATAAAACTAAACTATCTAGAAGCATACAAGATTTATTATTTCAATGTATAGCATAACTATAATATTCATGTGCATTAAACATGGAATACTTATCTTTTGTAGTGACCCCTACTTTGACTTGTGCCAATTATATATATTTATCCCTCCTAAAACAATTGGTTTGAAAGCCATTTATCCAATGTATAGGTAGTTGAATACTTCAAGTGCTTTAAGAATACTCGAGCGATTCTGAAGATTCACTAGTCATAATCATAAATATAGGAATAGGATTGTCCGCAAATTCGCAGCTCCTCTCCACATACAACAACAACCAAAAGTACCCTGCAATATATGACACTAGTACATTTGACCCTAATTTTCGACCAATATTGGTCGAAATTTTGACTCAAGTTGGTCGAAATTTGGACCAACAAATTGGTCAAAAATTTTGGTGTCGAAATTTTGACCATCTTCCTGTGGGTCGAAATTTCGACAAATAGTTGGTCGAAAGTTCCACGAGCTATTGGTCGGACATTGTGCATGTTGTTTGTGCTATTTGTGCTGGGGTTTTGTTGAAATTTTGACCAATAATTGGCCGAAAATTTTGACCAATTATTGGTGGAAATTTCGACAAATGATTGGTCGAAATTTTTTTTAGGCGTTCTATAAAACAGTTCGCATGCCTTGCCTATAATTTGACATTTTGCATACATCCTACACTCTCATCCTGATGATGGATTACAGAGAGTGATCTAAAACGACGATGCTAAAAAACACACACAATCAAATCCAAAACGAACTTGCA
>MU225951.1:954306-976045 GCA_018584345.1 Thuja plicata | reverse complement strand
TTCGAACCCTAGCTTTCGAGTCCATTCGCCTTCGAGACCCAACAAATCCAGCTGCGATTGCCCAAATAAAAGTGAACTAGCTGCTGCGATTGCAAAGATATGTCCTCAGGCTATTTCGTTTTCCTCACGCTTGGAACATTTACAGCCAAACAAGCGTACTTGGAACTAGAGAAACAAATCGACTATTTTGTTTTCCAACGAGCCAAACGAGCGTACTTGCAACATGCGCGGCAGTATTTCGTCAAGCAACACTCACTATGAATTTACAAATGGATGTGAATTTCCATTTGTTTGCACATAATGAAACCGTGTTGGTCGAAATTTTCGACCAACACGGGCATGAGTTTAAAAAAAAAGATGTTTTCCCTTTCATATTTTGACCAATCTACAAAAATTTAATAGATGGTCGGCAATTTTGGTCGAAAAATGGGGTCCAATTTACTAGTGTGACTTCCAACACTACAGATATGCATCAATGGAGTCATTCAAGCCGATCTTTGATTCTTCACATCTGAGTATTGACTCAGAATTCTAACAAACTTAGCAATGTTAATCCTCTAAACTCCATAGGTGTCTAGATAGGGTGTTCACTCACAATAAAATTGAGTGAATAAGCATGGAGATATGACTACTCATGCCTCACATCCCATGATATTCTTTCGTCAAACCTTTTGTATAAAAATATCTAATTCAAAATGAATTTAGCAGTAGAATGAAACATGAACTAACTATCTATCTATCTATCTATATATGCCATAGGAATTGTGATTCGGTGACACATAATATGTTGTTCAATAAATGATTGAAATCAATATATTAATTCCATGAATGATTATAATCCTTTCCTCTATACTCTACGCTCTAGGTGGAAATTGTATTTGATTGTGCGACAAAATCTCTTAGACAAATATTCTCCATCTAGATTGGATTCTTAAGTTTATGGTGAAGTGCTAAATATTATCCCTCATCCTTCAGATTCAATGTCTCACACTCTGCAAGGAATATGAATCTTGTACCCCAAATGACTCGGGTTGCCTAGTTTCAATCACGACAAGAATCAAGTGACAATCTCTCGAGTTTTCTTCATTTATTTCACTTCCTATAGATCTCACAATAAATGCCACTAACACCTCTCCTCACTTTTTCTTTCTCTCTGGTCACGGTTGCATCAACAATTCCTGGATGATTTGACAGTAAAGCTTCTAGCTCAACATGTGCCACCTAGAATCCCTTGTATTTAATGATATCTTTAAGTCTATCGGCTATGACAATCTCTTGGTATGTGAGGGTTTGATCACCAATGTGCTATCAAATTATTGAATGCCAATCTATAAGCCACACGAAATTTGGGAAAATAGCACCACCCAAGGGCATATACAGGTTGCACTCGTGGCCTATATATAGACCGCAGCTTGGGAAGTAAAGTCAGCAAACACCCTCTATCTCAATCTCAGACTTCCAAACACGTGGCGGAACCAATTCTTTGTAGTTGCTCAAATTATTTGGTTGGTCAAGAGCCAATATTGTGAGTTTGAACCAAACAGTGCTAAAGCTTCAACGATGCAAAAATGTTGTGAAATGACAGGTAGAACAGATATACGTGATATCTCAGAAGTCAATATGATCACTTGGAAGTCACGAGCTATTATGGATCTTGCTACAAACAACGAGTTGCTCCTTAGAAACTTGAGAATGCGCTCAAATATATATAAGCAAAGTTTGTTGATCTTCAACCATATATTGTCGTCTCTCAAACTTTGGCCAAAACTGTAACCTGCAAGCCCAAGCAAACTATGAATATGCAACGGGGATTGGAAATATCTCACGATGCCACTCGATTTGTAAGTACCAGCAATGATATCCTCGAGGCTTGCTTCAGTGAACAACAATCGTATCAATCACGGTCAAATCTAATACAACTTACACAACAATCTCAATGTACAGACACTTGAGTATCAACACTGCTCTGATACCATGTTGAATTTTAATGCTCAATTAACTACAGGCAATCTCATTGCCCTTCCAACCATAGACGAAGAACAATCGTCTCCCCCTAGCACTGACACATGTTAATCTGTCATTATATATTATATTGTTATATGTGGAATGAGATCACACATCTCATTATATGTATGCAAGAGGTGCCCTTTCACCAAGGGAAGCAACTCTTATATATGAATATAATTATATATTAAAATAACACTTATTATATTATCATATAGTATAATAATTATACAATACAATTATATAGTTATTTTATCAAATAAAAATCTAATTATATTATCTCTAAATAATAATATAATAATTATATGATATAATTATATTATCTCATAATAGTAATTATTATATTTTTTTTTGATAGGTAATATTTGATTGTATTGATAGTAATAGTAAGAGATTACATTGAGAATTACATTGGCCATTATCGGCTATCAGTTTCAAAAATAGCATAAACTTCAAAATTACATTTTCCTTCCATGGCTATGATGGACTATGCAGTAGAAGACAAAAGAAACCCCAAACAAACACGAAGTATTTCTATCGACAGAAACAAAAAGACAGTTACCCATCTAGTTGAACCACTTGGCAGCCTGTTCTTTAGTGAAGTTGCTGAATGCTCCACCTTCAGACACCAGAGCAGCGGAATTGCTTCTTGCATCGGCTCTCCCCGACCTTGCAGCACTTTGATCATCCCCCGCCACACGGGCAACATTAGCCCCCTTCATTTTCTTGGTTGTTGGCAGTTGGCGACGGGTTTGTGGGTGCCCATACTCTCCGATAGGCGCAACAGACTTGATGGGAGTCATTTTCTTCTTTCGACCACTCGTAGACCCATCCTTCATCATCTCCATCGACTCCAGCTTCCTCTTCTCCAACACAGCCACCAAATCTTTCCATCCGCACGAGGCCTAAGCAAGGTGTATGTCTTGTGGACACGCCGTAGACCATATAACCAGAGGTTGCAGACCTTTGCTGCCATGGCCTACCATACGGAAAAGAGCATCCACCATCTTCAACCCCAACCCAACCTCTGCCCGATTAATGATCTCCTCCACCCCATCGGCCCATTTGATTGCCAGACACTGCCTTACCACCCGACGTACCTCCTCTTCCGACTCAGCCACCATGAGTCCAATGCCCACAAACAGAGAAGAGATATCTAGGTTTGTTCTCAGCCTCCACCCATCCTGTAGAAAATGCTCCCCAAATACCTCCCTGATCGCATACCAGAAGTCCTCCCCATCCTCAGTAAAAATGTGACTCAGCCGATTCATGGTTATTGGACCTTCAAAAGTAGAGATTTGGCCATTTGTGGACAAAGAGAAGTTGGCTTCCATTGTAATCAAAGAAATCCTTCGCAGCACGAATTGTGTATTGCCTTCATATTATTTTAAACTTGGCTTCGAAGCCTCTAGATTGCTGGGATGCCGCTATCATGACTTCGTCTTCCATCTTGTCTCATTAATATTTTTGTACAATGTCATCCTTCCTTTGATGCGAGATCTCGAGTTGTGAGATTTGCATTGATTTTAAAAAACTCATCTAACTTGACATCATTTCCATTTTTGAAATGTTTTGAAGCTGCCACTTGGGTGGTACCCTGCCACCTCAACCATGTGTTTGCATGATCAAACCCGCCACTAAGGGTAGTAATTGGTCTCTATGCCTCAAGTCGAAAATCCTCAAATAATTCAAATTTATTTTCAAGAGAGCCGTTGGCCTCAGTGTTTGACATTTTATCTGCCAATTCATTAGCCACTCTAGGGACTTGCGAAACTCTGAAGTCATCAAACTCTCCAATCAAGTTTCTGATCCTCCTAATATGTCTGTTTAGATACCAAGTATCCATATGCCCTCTTGCAATCCCATTTGTTACTAGGAGCGAGTCCCCTTCCAGATGGATCCTTCTAATCTGTAATCTTCTTGCCATAAGAACGGCCTCGACTGCCGCTAGACATTCGGCCTCATTATTAGTCTCATCTCGTAATCTTTTGGCACCTAAGGCCAAAATCTCTCCCTTATCATTGCGGGCCACATACCCAATTCCAGAGATGCCTGGGTTGCCTCGCGAGGCCCCATCAAAGTTTATTTTCACCCAACCGGGAGAGGGTGGTTGCCACTTTGTCAATTTCCTAGCAATTCCTTGGTCCGAAGGATGCACCCTTGTATTCCCATTAATGGGTCATAGTAATTATTATATTATTAATCAATGATTTTATTAATATAATTATTATACCATAAGTATATTATCACTACCTTTTATGTTATCTACGTGGCCTAAGGAATCCGACCATAGCTACAATAATATTAGCATCTTGCACCCTAAACTATTAATTAATCTTATTATTATTATTATTATTCATTAATTATTTATTAGTTACTGCAAGTGGTTGACCATGGTAGGGAGAGTACTGATGCTGAAAATTGTGATCTCCGCTATGCCAATATTCTCAATGGCATGCTTCAAAATCTCATCCAAAGTGCTCAAAACCATCCAGCAACAGATGAGGAAGTTCCTCTGGAATGGGGCTCACGACCATGACAAAATCCCTTTGACTGCCTGGGAAAACCTTTGTGCTCCAAAGGGTAGTGGGGGGGTCGGGTTGTGGAATTGGAAGCTGATTAACGACGCCATGGGGGCCAAGCTGATCTGGCAAATGTATAGCGACCCAAAACAAAGATGGGTTAAAGTTTTACAAGCAAAATACCTCGACAGTCGGGGCAGATACAAAATACTCACAATTGCAAATCCCCCAAAAGGTTCACCATTGTGGATTTTTCTCCTAAGTTGTAGACACCTGATCACAAATCATTTGACATGGCAAGTGGGGGACGGGCAAAAGACAAACTTCTGGAGAGAATCGTGGAATGGCCAAGAGGCACTGCAAGAAACAAATATCCCACAGAGGATTATTAATGCAACATCACAAGCCTGGGGCACAAAGGTGGCGGATTTCATAGACCAACAAATTTTTTTTTTGAGGAAGGCAATTTTGTTAAATGGAAAGATGTGGATGCTCTGGGTTTGGATCTAGAAGATGAGGAACGTCTAAAGATGATTCTAAGAAGCCGTGATATTTTGTTTTCAAGAGAGACAGACACACTGCAATGGTGCAGTTCCAAAAGTGGTAGATACTCAGTGAAGGTTGGGTATACTATACTAGAGGCAAAATTTCAGAAAGTGGAATGGGAGGAAAATGTCTGTTGGCACAAACACTGTCTACCCAAAGCAGGCATTTTTACGTGGTTGGCTGGCAACTAAAAAATTCTGATAGGGGATAGACTGATGAGACTCGAGTTTGCAGGGCCTTTAAGGTGTGTCCTCTGTGGGCAGGCAGAAGATACACTAGACCACATTTTTATAAATTGTGTATTTGCGCAGACCGCCTAGAAGTTTGTATTAAATAAATTAGACTGGTAGGGTCCTATGCCTGAAAAGCTTCGAGAGTGACTTGAAGCTTGGCAAAGCCCGAAACAAAAATTGACCTTTGTGTCAATATGGAAAGTTTTTCCGTCTACTACTCTGTGGACTATTTGGAAGGAGCAAAACAGATGGATCTTCGAAGGGAAGGAAGAGGATACTAGAAATTTCCTTTCGAGACTGGAGAAGCCAATTTCGGAGCTAGTGTCAAATGCTGCAGCTCAGGCGAACATGTCGAAGACTCCATTTGACAACCATGATCTCAAGATTCAAAAAAATTGGCCTCTTATTAAATTCAAGCCCGTTTAGGGGCCTTGTAGGGTTAACCCTACCGAAGGTGATCAAAATTAAATAAAATAGACTCCACCTCCATCAAGTTGGATCAAAGTCAACTTCGATTGAGCATCTAAAGGGAACCGAGGCCCTTTAGGAGCGGGATACATGGCAAGGAATGAGCTAGGAGACATTGTGGCTCTGGGAGCAATGCGATTGATGGATGGAACCAACAATGCAGCGGAATGTCAAGTGGCATTCTAAGCAGTCCGGATGGCAAAGAACCTAGGTGTTCAAAAACTAGTCTTGGAAGGGGATTCATTGCTAGTAATCAATGGGATCAAGAAAGGACAAATGGATGCGTGGTATTTGAACCAATATATCTGATGCATAAGAGCCCTACTCAGCAAAATCCAGGAGGTACAAATTGTCCATGTATGCCGTGAGGCCAATGAAGTGGCAGACTTACTGTCCAACATTGGAGTGAGGAGACCAACCAACGACAAAACAAAACTTTTGGAGAATTTTAGCAAATTTGGATGGGATGAGATGGTACAAACAGAGGCCACGCCTGTGAATAATTGAAACTAAAACATTTATGAAAGTGGAAACGCGGATAGAGATTTCATGTAGATCTTTTTGTACTTTGAACCTACGCTTTTTGGGAAGAAGCTCATGCGTCTGTGGCGACACACGCGGAGAAAGGCAACATAAGGTGGCAGGTGGCAAGCTTTGGTTTTGCATGAGGCCATTTTTGGAGTGGTAAATTCGGCAACACGCCACAGTGAAAATATAGTACAAAAAACTCCCTTCCGCACAAGGTCGTCGGATCCCAACTGATGTCTCCATGATGACACAGTACGGTGACCGTTTCTCGCGGCAAGCCAACTGCGGGGCGACATTCGAGGAGCCACCTTTCTCCTTTAAAGCTCGGTGGTTGCGAGCTTTTTGTAATGAATTTGCATAGTGCAAGTCGAGAGGAGAAAGGTGAAGCTGTGGAGGTGCGCTGCGAGTGCAGTGTTTTCTTCATAGTTTTGGTGGGTGGCGAAGGTATCACAATGGAGGCAAATTTTTCGCTAGACTCCCCGAATCAACTCCCTGCTTCCAGGGATGAAATCACAGCCCAGTGGCTTGGAAATGTGTTCCGCTTTGATGATCCTGAGTTCTTGGAGGCGATTTCCACCATCTTCAGGGAAGAATTCCTGAACTTTGAAGCTAGGCCTCGCACCAATCTGGACATATCTTCCCTCTTTTTGGCTTTGGGACTCATGGTGGGCAACACGAAGATTGAAATCCTATCGGCGACAAGGAAATGTTTGGAGCCCAAATGGTCTGTCGAGCTTAAAGGGATTGTGGACCGAGCAGAACTCGGAGTGGGACTGCGGATGACGCACGCTCTGTGGCGCCTGATAGGTGGTGGTCCAGGCGCGGCCCAACCCCTGGTGGTGTGGAGCTCCTCACAACATATGGTCGTGAGACTTATTGAAGTTCAGCGCGGCTGAGTGATGGTGTTGGACTACTTGAATAAAGTAGATGAAAGCAGAGTGCAAAGCAGTGCTGCGGGACGAAAATGCGAGAAGACTACACCGGTAAAATCCATCGCTCCAGTGGACGACATGGGTAGGCCAAGGCCTCGCCATCAACTGCAGAAGAAGGCGGATGCCTCTGGAGCCGCTTCGGCAGGGGCAAGGGAAATCCCAAATTTCTCACGAGAGGAAGCAAAGTGATGGTTTCAATAGGGTGGGGGTTTTCTTTTTTGACTTTTTTGCTTAACCAGGAAGATGATCTGGTTTCTCGGATGTAAGCACACTGTGCATTTTGGGCACGGGCATGAATCTCCGTGGGTAGCAGCGTTAATGCTGGTTAGGAGCCTTTAGGTTTTTTTGGTGAGCTTTTTGAACAGTGGAGATCTTTACAACAACTTTGTTAAATCTATTGTAATCCGATTTTATATTAATACAAATATTCAAACTTTATCGATAAAACAAAAATTATTTATTAGTTACTTATTATATATATAAAATTTTATTTTATTAATTGATTATTATGTTAATATTATTATTATTTATTTGACAATGATAATTATATTTTATTATTATTTACTTAGTAAAATTTCATTATTTAATTCTTAATTATTATTAAATTCTGATTTAAAATGGGGATATTACACCGTTATTGAAAATAAATCCTCTTTACTGATTTGACATACTTTAACTAAAAATTCACTACTTGACGTGATATAATTTAACTAAGCACCTTTTAATATTTCATTTACAAATATATGTTATAAGAGGAACACGTCTTGTTAGAAGGAAAGTTCTATTTGTGATTAAAGCCCAACTTTCCTTTACTTTCTCTAATGGTTGGTGATTAAAACCCGTTAATTTTTCTTAGATAAAAGATTAGAGGTAATTTTTTAAAGTTTAAAAGAAAAAAAATCTAACTAAAAATTGTAATATAATATTAACATTTTGAATTACTCTCCTCTTTACCTATTTGTTATTTTGTTTTCATGACAAGTGAGTGGAAAAATATAGCATTGGTTCAATGGAATTGATCTATAAAGTGCTCCTGAATTGATATATATTAGTTAAGAGATTGGAAGTAATTTTTAAAAGTTAAATGAAGGAACAAAATCCACTAAAAATTGCAATATAGGATTAGCATGTGGAATTACTCGTCTTTACCTATTTATTATATGACAAGTTAGTGGAAAAATATGGCATTGGTTCAATGGAATTCATATATGATTCATGAAGCATACAAGTAGGGAGACAACTGGTGTGAGAAAAGTTGTTTAGCTACAATGAAGAAACAAGTTTACCAAGGCTAAATACAATTACGGTGGTGTAGATGCCATAGGGCAATGCAATAAAATGGATTACGACCAACTCACAAAACCAATTTGTTTGATAAAATGTATGAGCATGGTGGATTCAATTGCAGAGCTCCTGATTTAGTACCCATTCATAGTTGAAAAGAAGTGATGATAAACCCATATAAAAGAACAAGACTATATTGACCAATATTAGACATAATAACCAACCATAAAGGTGTTAAAGGTGACTTCTATCAGGTGTGATATATGCTCCACGAAGTTTTGGGGACAGGGAGAGAGAATTCAAATATGCATATCATAACATTGATAAACCATTCATCATAGACATTTTAGAGGCTCAATACATAGCAAATTAACAAAATTCAAATACTAAGTACTTTCATTGTAAAAATATGGCGTACATATAACAAAAATGCCCAAAGGCTCCAAATATTATGCATGAAATCAAAATGACATAAAGAAAAGTCCAACTAAAACACTAAAAGTAAACAGTAAACAATAACATAGAAGTTCAACTCAATAACATAGAGGGTTTACAATATTTTATTATGTTTTAGAATCCATGTGGGGCCCACGCGGCAGCTAAAATTTTTAAAAATAGTTTTTTTTCATGGTTTACCGTCCACTGTCCGGCTGGGAAATAGGGGACGGAAATCAGTAGTCGTCCCTGATACTGATTTCTGTCCCCCCGTGCCGTTTCATTTTTTGAAAAGTTTCGGGGACGGTCCGCTTTTTTTGGACAAAAAGGGACGGCTTGGGGGATGGCCAAAATCCGTCCCGAACGGGTCAAAAAAGACAGTAGAAGCGTCCCTGTGGAACATAGTCAACCAAAAATAATGTTATCTTATTTATAGGGTTTCAAATTTTTGGAGATGCAATAAATGAAGATTGAGATTAAAATTAAACTGATTATTTGGTGGAATGGATATTCTCAATTCTTCACTCTCGACCAGAAAATATCAGATTAGACTCATGCACACAATACCAACGTGTTTAAAAAATTGATCAGAGGATGATGAACCCTCAAACAAAAATATCGTCTTTGAACGTGACAAAAACCATCATGATTTTCTCAGTACTCTCCACTCAGGAATTCTAGACCAGATTCAAACGATAGCCTTCAACAGTTAACCTAACCAAGGGTTGTGGTTTTTCACTTCCATTAGGAATACCATTAACCAAATTTAAATAACTGTGTTTAGCAGTTAACCTGCTCGGAAAATGGATCTAATTGAAAGCAGGATGTGCTTGATATTCCATGATCATGTAGAGCTCAAAATCCACCTGGACAAAAATAAATTTGCACATACAATTTGGTACATATAATCTAGACCTCAGTGGAAGACTTGAATTAGGTAGAACACGATGGATTTAATCAGCAAATGGAGGACACAAGCAATGGATTGATTGTAAGACATCGCACATTTCATGCTGGCAAGGCAGAATTCCATTTCCTTCAAGCATTCCTCTCCTTTGTTTCCCATTCTTCTGTTCCTCTGTCTTTTCAGCACCAGAGATTTGCCAGCTTCCTGAAAAACAGTTCAATGTCATCACATGGCATTATATAACAGTGCTTTAGATAAACCGATGATGCTAAAATATATTTATCGTTAAGCAACTCAAAGCTTGGTTTAGATCTCGGAAACAACATTTTCTCAAACTGAAAAATTAAAAAAGAATGAAACATACAACGTGCTTGCCACTGCAAGTCCGATAACACACAACTTGTTATAGTGCAACCTGTATTTGTAGCTTTCTTCACTTGGGATCAGTAACAGCCTCCACAAGAACATTGCATGTTTTGCAATGCTTGGAACCGTATGCATCTTTCAGAATTATTTATATTGCAACCAAAATTTAAGGGAATAAACTTGGTTGCAATAGGGCAGTCACCAAAAAAAGTTCTCACAACTGTAATGGCTGTCCCAGGGACATGTTTAACGACTTAGATGCATCAACCCTTCCCTCCACCTCTTCCACCGACCCTTTTTACTTGTTTTGGTCAGTAATTTTATCCATTTTCTCTCTGCAGCTCTCTTATCCTGATGATGGATCATGGAGTGTGATCTGAAACGTTGATGTGAATAAATTATAACTATAAGTAATTGAATCCAGAAGCATTTCACGATAACCCAGATGCAATTGACTTTTTACTGTCGTAAAGAAGTGATTCCTTCCCCTTCTCTGCATCATTCAAAACAGGTCTTGTGCCTGGTATATATACAACTGCCTTCATCTCCCTACAGAATTTTTCAGACATTCCATATATCTCTTTGTTGTCTCCTACACAATAAGCATGCACCAGTTTATGGACTTAAATCCAACTATACCCAGGTATCTTTTTAATGCCTTTATCTTTCATCAATCTTCTCACCTTTTGAACATCACCCCATCTGCCTACTTCTGCATAAAGATTTGAAAGAAGAACACAAGGTGCAGCATTTTGAGGATCCAATTCGAAGAGGTGTTTTCCTACAAATCCTCCTAGCCCTGTATCCTTGCGTGATCTACAAGCACTAAGCAAACACATCCACAAAACCATATCAGGTTTCACTGGCATTTTGATAACAAAGTTTAGACTTTCCTCCAGATGACCGGCACGGCCAAGAAGGTCTACCATGCATATGTAGTGATCTATTGTAGGAATAATGTGATAAGAGTCACTCATGCTATTCAAGTATCTACAGCCCTCATCCACTAAACCTGCATGGCTGCATGCAAATAAAACATGAAGTAAGCTTACACGGTCTGGCTTAGTTTGAAAGTGTCTCATTCGTTCAAAGAGTCTCAAGGCATCCTTGATATATCCATGCATGGCATATCCTGCAATCATTGCATTCCATAAAGCCAAATCTGGACGATGCATGTTATCAAACAACTCACGTGCGTTCTGTATGCTACCACATTTTGCATACATGTCTATTAAGGCAGTCACAACCACATCACAGAAAAATAAGCTTTCAATAATTATTTTATGGATTTCCATACCGCATTCCAAAGCTCCAACTTTAGCACAAGCTGGGAGGACACTGACAAAGATTAATGGGTCTGGCTTTACACCTGCCAATTGCATTTGTTTAAAAATCTCCAAGGCTTTGATAGGAAGCCCAGCTTGTGCATATCCAGAAATGACTGCAGTCCATGAGGGTAAGTCTCGTTGAGGCATTTTGTCAAACAACTCACGTGCCTTCTGTAGTCTTCCACATTTGGCATACATGTCTATCAAGGCAGTCACAACTACAACATCCCACAAAATCCCCCCCTCGATTATTTTTTGATGGATTTCCATACCCTGCTCTACACTTCCCATTTTTCCGCAGGCAGTTAGGACACTGACAAAAGTTGTACATTTTGGCTTTACACTTGAAAATTGCATTTGCTTGAAAATCTCCAAGGCTCTTTCAGAAAGCCCATTTTGTGCATATCCAGATATGATTGCAGTCCAAGACACCACATTTGATTGAGGCATTTCTTTTAAGAGCTTTAAAGCCTCGTCAGGAACACCATTTTGTGAATATCCTGTAATCATAGCATTCCATGAGACGATGTCTGCATTATGCATGTTGTCAAACAACTCACGCGCCTTAGCTATCCGGCCACATTTGGCATACATGTCTATCAGGGAAGTCATAACAGCAACATCTGACAGCAATCCATTTTCAATTATTTTTCTATGGATATCCATCCCCTGTTCCAAGGCTCCCATTTTGGCACAGACTGGGAGCGTGCTGGCAAAGGTTGCCGAGTTGGGTGTTACGCCTGTCAACTGCATTAGTTTAAAAACCTCCAAGGATTTTTCAGTAAATCCATTTCGTTTATATCCAGCAAGAACTGCAGCCCATGAGACCACATCTCGCTGAGGCATTTTATCAAACAATTGGCCAGCCTTGTGCATGTTTCCAAATTTTGCATACATATCTATCAGCGAATTCATCACAATAACATTGGATTGGAACCCGCATCTAATAACTTTTCCCTGGATCTGCAAACCGTGTCTTATAGAATCTTCATTGGCACATAAAGGTAGAACAGTCGAAAAGGTAAATTCGTTGAGTTGGATACCTGTTCGTTGCATTTGGTTAAACAATGTCAATGCCTCTTGAAGAAACGCATGTCTTTTGTAAGCTGCAATTATCATATTCCATGAGAAGACGTCTGGTTCAATCATGTGATCGAAAACTTTGGAAGTGTCTGCCAAACTTCCGCATTTGTCATACATGTTAAGAAGTGTATTTTGTAAAAATGTGTCGGTGAATGTGAGTCCCCTCTCAGTGATGTGGGAATGGATTTGTTTATCCTCTGAAAGGGTTTTCTTAGCAATGCAGGTTTGCAATAGATGAATATATGGAGCAGAGTTGACAGGAGTGTTGAGTGTGGTAAGCAGAACATGTGTTAACTTCTTCAAGCAACCCTCTTTACAGAGTGCTCTGATATTAAGATTAAGATAGGCAAGAAATGACATTGTAGGATACATGTGCTGATAATCATTCTATCAGACTTAAACACCATGATATTGATATGTATCTAACCTCTTTCCTGTTGCATCCAAATCAAAATCACAAAATAGAATTGTAGTCAAACAAATTTGTGCCATAACCAATGAAGGAATGAGGTTAGGGTAAGGAGAGTAAGTTTCTGCATGTTTCGTAAAGTGGTTAAACATATTTCGCCCAAAACCAGTGGCTTGATTTCTCAATTGCGAAAATCAAATCATGTTCAATACCACCACCATTCACAGCTCTGATATTACACAACCTAGTTTTAGGTTCATTCAAATCACCATTGATCCACAATTTGGATGTTTTCAGAAATCCAGTACCTTTCTTTCTTTCTTTTCTTCCCTTCTCTGTATTTCTATGCACAGTCCAACATTTTTAGGGATCTGTTGTGTCAATCACCAACTTCGATTCTCTTCCGTTTGTCATGCTTCGTGATCTTTCTTAGGGAATTTTATGTTTTCATTTCTTCTTAATTTTAAAAGAAAATGTTTCGTTATTTTGAATTTGTTATTATTATTTTTCTTTAAAAAAAATTGTTATGTTTTTTTAATTAATTATTTTTAAAAAAATTTATGGAGGGTTGTTTTAGCTATTTGATAAAGAAACATGAGCTTTAGGCTGAAACCTCTTTGCCTAAGAGTAAATTCTAGGGCACAATCCTTGTGTTGGAACTGTAAAATTTGGCTAAGTATTTATTTTTCCTTCAGGTTTGGTGATAGATTGTTTTTCCTTGTTTAAGTTTTAAATTTTCATTTGTCGAGCAAATAAAATCTGCAGTCGAGTTGGAGGTAAAAATGTTTGGGTCCAAGCTGATATTTTCTTATTGGTCTATGCACTATGTCGTGGCCGTCAAGCTTTGGTCAAAAGTTCATTTTTAAGCTCAGGTCTCAAAGTGTCGGGATTTTAAGGAACTGGCCGCCAGTTGGAAATTTGGGATTTGGATACCATCGGAATTTCGGGTTTTATCCTCCTAGCTTGAGCTTGAGTCTTTGTTCGGGATGTTGGGAAAATGGGTACTTATGTTCAGTCGAGTCTTTCAGTCAGTCTTTGTCCTCTTAGTCTTAAGTCTTGTCGGAATCCAACATATTGGTGGCAAGTTTGAGATTTAAAGAAATGTTAAGTACTCTAGCGAGGAGAATTGATTTTTGGGATACTTAAGTGATCGGGAATGGAAGGCCAGTAGGGGAATTCCCAAGATTTTGAAGGACTACGTCATCAAAATGCTTTGGTCGAAAATGGAAGCATAGTAAGTAAAATCCCAAAATTCTCAAGGACTACTGGGACACACACTGCGTGAAGTCATGAGCGGATTGAAAGATGGCGAAAGAAGCTAACTCAGTAGATTCCCAATTGGTGAATGATGAAAGGAATTTTTACCTTGGTGGACTCCTTTGTTTGGGAAAAGGGCATTTGAAGTGTGAATTTGTCAGAAATGGAAGCCTGGTATTGTAATTCCCGAAACTCCGAAGAATGGAACCTCTAGAGTGGCAATTATGAAATGTGGAGAGCTCGCGACAGTTTATGGAGGTTAATAAAACTGTTAGTCGCCAGGTCGCGACAATTTGAGGCAGTGGGCGGTAATGACTGGCGAGTGTTTAAGTTTATTGCTTTGTCGCGAGGTCGTGAGTCATTCTCATGTTAGTGCTTTCAAGCTGCGAGCTCGTGATTAAATAGTAAAAAGTTTGTGGTTACTTGTCACAAGGCAGCGGAGGTCTGAGGCAGTCAGCAGTAACAGTTAGAGAATTAGCGAGTGGCTACCACGTGGAAGATTAAAAGTTAAGTTTCAAGTTTTTGCTAGCTCTCGGGTTAAAATGACGGTTTATTTTTTAAGATTGAGAGTTAGTGAGTAGTTGCCACGTCGCAAAAGGTTTAAAGGTAGAAAGTTATCTCTAAGTCTCGACGGTAAGTGGATATAAAAGAAAATGTTGGAGAATTGGCAATAAGCGGTTTTGGCTAATGGTCACTAGCTCGCGGGAGTTAAAAGTTTTAACATTTTCAATTGGAGCTAGAGATTGAATTGCTGATAGCTTATCGCTAGGTTGTGAGCTATTATAAGGAACAATCATTTGGGTCGAGGGTTAGCGACCAGCGCCACGTGTCCAGTTGATTTTGCGGTGACTTTTGAAACATAAATAATAGGGTCTGGACAAATAGGAAAGCGACGTGGATATTCACGGTCAAAATGAAGTGCTTGATGTATTTTTCAGAGCTGAGGTAGATTTTATAAACATTTTTTGTAGAGGTTGGCGGGAAATCACAGGTGCCAAGTGGATTGAATCAGATAGTTAGTTTGAGGAATTGAAGATTTTCAATTAGCCGAGGAAAAGAGAGGTTGACAGGTGGGCAATGTTCCTAAAGGGTAGGAAGGCCCCAAACAAAATGTTTTGCTGACAATGTCATTTTCATTGTGATTATGATAATAGGGGAGTTGTGATGAGTCAAAAGGAGATCAATTTTATTTATAATTATCTTGAGTTTTCTGTCAAAAGCTGTAGATAACTTATGCTTTTGCAAAGATTAACCGATCTAAATATCTAAAGAAAACTTAGGCCCGTGTACCTGTTTCTAGTTTTTGCTCAGTTTTGTTGCTACGTCCACATCATTATGGGATTGAAGTTATCTTTTGCTTAATTTTTTTAGTTTTTTCCTCAAATGATCTGAAGCTTGTTGCATTCCTTAGTCTATAAAAGGATTTCCAATATTACTTCGGAAGGGATGAGAAATTTTGTCTTAAATTCAATAGAGTTATTTCAACCTCAGTCAGGTTTAACAGATGTAATGAATCTTGTATAAAATAATACAGAGCAATTAGATGTTTTAGTATTGGAGTTTTAGTCTTGTTGAGTATTATCTTAGTGAGCAAATGAATGTATGAAGACAATGGTTCTGAAGTTAATGAAATATAATTCATATTTGGCACTCTCCTCTGCTTTGTGTTGGTTTTATGAGTTGTGAATTCAATAATTCAAAGTTCTTATTCAATTCACTGTGCCATATTGTTTATATGTGTATGTTTTAATTCTAAGCTTTGATCAAGGACCAATTAAAATGTTGAAAATTAATTCATGAGTTCATAAGGTTGGTATAAGGATCGTTATAAGAAGTCTAATTTTGGATTACGTGAATGGATATTTTTGTAATATAATAATAATCTAAGTCGTGAATCAGTTATAGTTTTGTGTCATTCATACATGGGGGTGTAAGTTGAGGGTATTTCCCAATGGATAAGGCACTGATCCAAGTATGCTATAAATTGTTATCTTGTTGGTTCAGGGTGTCTGGTTATTTCAACTTTGATAGAGAATCTTTTTATTTTTAGTTTATTTGTGGTATGTGTATCTCATGCTCCATAACAATTGAGAATCAATAAGTAATTAGGTCTTACCTAGTATTTTCTTTTTAATGTTGAGCCATCTTATGAGAGAATCTGTTTAATAAATTCAGGGTTGTTTAAAGAGGGTATTATTATACTTAATTTAGGTTTACCCGCGTTGGTCTTGTAGAGCCTAAAGTGTAGGGGGAGTTTCTAATCCATGTTAGTTGGTCCAGTCATTCATGGAGGTTTGATCATTGAAGTTAGAAAATCTTTAGAATTTGAATTGGGTGTATTGGTAGCTTTTGAAGCATAAAACCTATTTGGGAACCAACAAAATGATGACTCTGCTAGGGATGGAGATGCAAAAGTCTTGTTGAACTTGTCCGAGAATCTCTGGTGTTTTAAATTAAGATCATTTAACCCATTTGAGTTAGCCCATTTGAGCCACCAAAAAAATGGCGGCTCTACTAGGGAGTTTTGTATTAATTGCATAATTGATAAGGTTGTTAGTTGAGCTTGCTTCTTGCCTTGTTAATTTTAGTCTAGTTAGTTTGTCCATCAGATTGCACAGAGTTGATATTGTATTTTCATAGTTTGGGGTAGAAGGATATTGTTTTGTGTCTGAGATAAAAAACAATTTCATCCAAGGTAGATATCTTGTCAGGAGTCAAGTTTGTCTTGAAGGAAGTGATATTGTAAGATTTTTCTTGCAATTTTTCATAAAAATATTTCCCAATTTATATTGGGTGGTGACTCGAGTCTCTACATCAGTGCTAAGTAAGATTTGGTATTTTCAAAGATACAAGAAGAGTAAGAAAATCACAAGGTCCTAGGCAAAGAAGCATACCAATGAAAAATTATAGGGTGAGCTTGCAAGTACTTCAAGGAGTGGATGCCCATGGAAAAATCAAGGAACAAGAAGTGCACCCCATCATGGAAACCAAAAAGTAGAAGTGCACGTAGAGGAAAGGTTTTCAATATTGCTCTTGAGAATAATGAAACTTTCCATAAGGATTATGAGCCTATATAGCTTGGAGTTTATGAGAGCTTATTTTCTTCTCCCGCTGATCGGGATGAAGAACCACAACGTACAAAGGAATTAACTCATACTATTTATAATAGAAACAATAGAAGATCAAGAAGAAAAAGTAGAGATTTTTTAAATAGAAGATCTGATGATCCATCTCCTATTTGTAGCTTTTCTCCTTTTAGGCACCTGTCCGCTCAAAAATGAAGAAGAAACAATAAACCCAACTGCCTCCTTAGATTCAAAAAGTACTTTGCCTAATTCAAATGAATATTTTGAGGATCTTGATTCCTTGAAGAGGTAAATTCATGAGCAGATTGACTTAAGATATAGGAAGAATAGAGAAAGGTAAAAGGAAGTTAGAGATGCCTTGATAAAAAAAATTAGGCTTCAGAAACAATTGGATGACCTCAAAGCCATTAATTATGAAGAACCCAAGAAAGATGTTGAGGGTCCAATTGTTTTCCAGATTCACAATACAGGAAAGCCTAAAACACTTATTTCCCTCAAAATAAACTAGTACCTCAAAATAATGAGGGTGAAAAGGATAAAGGAAAGAAAAAAGTTGTTGGTATAGCCATAAATGAGCCTATTAATAGGGGTCTTGTTGGTGGAAGTATGTCTACGTTGTACATTGAGTTGAAAAGAGAGAGAAAAGAGAATGAGATTCTTGCCAGAGAATGAGATTCTTGCCAAAGAATTGCGGAAGGCAAAGATGGAAGCAGCCTCATTAGAAATGAAAAGGGAGATTATGTTCTTGAAACAATCTGCTGCACCTATCTTTGCTGGTACCGTTGCTACACCTATGACTTATATTTCTCAAGGAGCTAAGTTACCACCACCTATCATTTCATAGATTCCTGTTATTGGCTGAAATATGGGAGCTAGTACCAGTGGCCAAGCTGCTACTAGCCAATTCCAAAGGAGACTGATCAACGTTGAAAGGTACATACAACTATCCTTTATTGGTATTCATGGTTACCCTAACATTGTTTCAAATGAGATAAGGGAAAATTTGACAAAGTTTACTGGAAACAATAATATTAGTTGTGAGGAACATTTAAATTTTTTTACTGATATGTTCAATGATTAGGAGGTTGAGCATGAAGATGTAGTAATGAAGTTGTTTGTTCAGTCTTTAGTTGAGGATGCTAGGGATTGGTTTAGAGACTTGCCTAATTATTGTATAGATACATGGGATGAATTTTTAAAATGATTCAGGGAACAATAAGGTGATAAGACTAATGAGGATTTTTATATTGAATGAGTTTAATAATATCAAGAAAAATCAAAATGAAGAAGTCATTGAATTCAACATAAGATTCTAAAAAGCTATGCACAAATTGTTCCAAGTCATGAGGTTGGATGAGAAGGTATGTATGGAAACTTATTTAAATGCTTATGATGCAAAGATGGATTACTTTCTTAGAGATAAAGAACCTAGAATAGTTAGGGAAGAATTTAAGTTAGTTGTGAATATTGAAAGCAATAGAAGAGTATCTAGAAAATTGGGGAGAAGAGATGATCCTAAATTTTCTAGATCTTTCAAGAAAGATAGTGATAAATCCTCTAATGTAAAGTGCAAAGAGGATGATAGATTTGATAAGGTTCGTACTGAAGGAACTCAAAATTAGTTTAAATAAGAATGATAGGGATGCTAGTGGTGAAATGTCTCCTTATAATAATTTTAGTAGGCAATCTAGGTTGCAAAATTATCCTTACAATACCTAGTGGAAGGATGGGAGGCATGTGCAACTAGCACAAAAGGGGAAATCAGATTTAGTCACCCCTGATCCTTTACAAAAGAATACCATAAATGTGAATGAAGATTCTCCCTAGTGTATGGCATGCAATTCACCTCATCATCCTGACTATTGTGTTGTTGCACAAAACATGTCTACTAGTGAAGAACTTGAAGAGGGGAGTGGTAAAATTTATGACGAGGCAGATTGTCTCGTGACATCATCATATTTATGGGATGAACTTGTTTCTAGTGAAAAGGATGAAGATCAAGATGTCATAGAATCAATTATAAGGAAAGAGGAGTATGAGCAACAACATTCCTCTCAAGATGATAAAGAAATTAATAATAACCAGCGTAATGTTGCACACGGTTCTCCCCTCTTTTCACCGAGAAGACCTTTTGGTGAAGAAATAACACAAATTACAACAGACGTGGTTATCCAAGAAAGGGGTAATTACAATTTGAGAAATAGATTTGTTGGAGATGATGATGGTAAGCATGCTAGTATGTTCATTAAAGAGGAGAAGGGTAAAACAAAGGAACTGTCAAAGAAGGATACAGATGATGTGAAGATGAAAGAAGTGAAAACCAAGGTTTTGGCTAAGAAGGGTGAGGCCCTTAAACCTATTGATGCATCTTCTACATCTAAAATCAAAATAAAGGATACTGAAAAGTATGCTACTTATATTCAAGAGGACATCAAGCAGAAAAGGAAGATTGAATGCAGCCAAACAACTCAAGTTGAAGATACTCCAAGTAAAGAAATTTTTGTCCTTGAGTATGTTCCTGTAGATATGCTGCAACTAATTACCCAAATTATAGTTAAAGTTCCTTTTCTTTAAATGACGAGGATAAAGGAACAAAAAGAAAAAAACTATAGCTTGGTTTAAGGGTCCATCCTCAGTTAAAATGAAACAATTAGATTAGGATAAGATGGTAAAGGATGGGGAAATTAAAAAGGAAAAGAAAGAAAAAGAGATTGAGGGATTTGTTTCTCAAATTCCTCAGATGTATTTAGATCAGTCTGTGAATATATTTTTTGGGTAGTGTGGACCCTTTCTCATTTACGGTGATAATTAATGGAAAAGTGCTAAAGAATTGCATGATAGACTCAGGGTCATCAAACACACTAATGCCAGTCAAAATTATGGAGTCTATGGGGTTAGTGGTTGACACTCCTCATGGGTGATGTCAACCCATGGATTCAAGAGAAGTGTCTGTCATTGGTACTATTAAGGCCTTGCCATATAAATTTGTTGCATACCCTGGTAAGAGTCTAAACATGAGTGTTCTTATTATAGATATTCCTCCTCATTATGGCATGTTGTTATCTAGAAAATAGAGTGCATCTATGGGAGGTAGTTTGCAATGTGATCTTTCTTTTGATACCTTTAATATTGATGGTGAAAATGTAAAGGTCAACCGTGAGTCAAGGGTCCCACATATGATTGAGATCATTAAAGATGAGGATATAAGTTCTTTCCTGGACACTAATATGGACACATTCAGAGTTGAAGATCTGATGGTAGATGAGAAGAAGGTGCTTGTAACCTTATCTCAGAATAAGGAGAATTTATCTGATGACAATAGTCTTTGGATTATGTACTTTGATCGTGCTAGTTCAAGGGAAGGTTTAGGTGTAGGTGTCCTACTATTTTATCCAAGTGGTAATAATTTCAAGTTTTCATTCACTTTGCTATTTGCTTGTACAAATAATGTGTTAATCTCTAAGTTTTGTTGATTATTAGTGTCCTACACTTAGTCATTTATGTAGGCAGGTTAGCTGGTCATCACTGTGGCTGAGCTATCCCGTATAGGCCGAGCTATCCGGCATAGTCATTGCTGAGAAGATTTGTGGTTTCCGAGTGACTTGACAATCAAGCAAAAGTTGATCATGTTCATGCCGAGTGCCAGAGACTTAAGTGTCGAGCAAGACAATTTTGACATACATATCAGAAATGACACAAACTTTAAGGTAAAATGTTTGGGCCGACTTATGAGAGTTTTGGGCCAACATATGTGAGCATTTAATATTCTCTAAGGAGTTAATTATGCATTTAATTGTTTTATCCTATGTGTGGCATGAAGCCAATCAGAAAATTTGAATGCCTTGGAGGCATACGTATTAGATATTGATCGTTGATCTAGATCTCATTGCCAGATTCGTAAAGACATATAGATTGCTTCTTACCCTAATTTTGTAAGTTGTGGAAGAAGTGTGTGCATTCATTAGAGATGTGCAAAGGGTTATTTTTTGATAGAAGCATAGATCTAGTAGAGTGATAGAGTAGTGAACAACAAAGTAGAGACATATCAGATTATAAGACCAGAAAAGGTATTGCAAAGAAGAGATCTGTTATCAACATCAAAGTGCACATCGAAGGATCATATCTTGAGACATTCTAACAAGTGTAATAGGTGAAATCTCTTGAAAAAGTGGTTCTAGAAGACCTTTCTAAATCTCTTAGCTGAGTGCTTACATTATTGTAAGCTGAAATCCTTTCACAAGGTAGATT
Source organism: Thuja plicata (assembly GCA_018584345.1). NCBI lineage: Eukaryota > Viridiplantae > Streptophyta > Pinopsida > Cupressales > Cupressaceae > Thuja > Thuja plicata. The sequence goes on along the minus strand of MU225951.1, from coordinate 954,409 downwards.
GTAATGATCTAAAGCTCTTAACCGGGCAGACCTTTAACCAGGTAGATTGCATATTGTAATCAAAATTTTGTAGCCCTAACAGGCACACTTTATTGCTGTAGTA
>MU225951.1:886779-932244 GCA_018584345.1 Thuja plicata | reverse complement strand
CTTTTTCTTTCATTTTGGGGTCATTTTCCATGAGGCCAGAATCCCTATCTTTATTCTGGTCCTTCATGACATCCTCCTTTTGAATGTCCGTCTTCAGCTCCCTCTTTTTGATCTCTAAATCAATTTTAGTGGGTCACGCTTTTCAGGGCGAATTCCTTCCTCCCGAAAAGTGTAACCCACTTTTTTGGTATCACCCAATTTGGTGGAGCCAACTTTGTGAAGCGACATGTCTACTCAGTTTGGGTTGTGTGATTCTAATCAGGCTGCATGCTTGATGTGGCCGAAAAAAGAAGTATTGAAGGGACTCCTAAAGATGAAGAAGATCACATCTTTTGGGAAGATACTTATAGTAGTTCAATTGGTGAACGCTAAGTGTGAATGATAATAAAAGAGACAGAAAAAGTACAGAATAGAATGTCTATTGTTTTGGGACAGTAAAGACATTTCGTTCATTAAGAAAAGATCTATGTGAAGAAGAAGTGGAAGTATACAACACACTGGAACTGATCAAGACATCAGGTCTACTCAAATAGTTCATTTATCATATATAGTGCATATCTATTTTACTGAAGGTTGCAGCCTTCATCAATTTAGCAGTGAGCTTTTTGGACAGTGTGTCCTCACCCCTAACAGGGTTATTTATAAAATAATCCTAGCAGGGTCAGACCCTTAACCAGGTCACTGCACTTATTGTATTGTAAAGAAAAACTCCTAACAGGGTTGTAAGATCTTCTAACAGGGATAATTATACTCAAGTACAGTTCTTTGTGGGTGCTAATTCTCACCGAGGTTTTTACCTATTTGGTTTCCCCATGACCAAAATTGTTGTTTTCTATCTTGTGTTATTTGAATGTGTTAATGCTTAATGTTATTCTATATTTAAATGGAGAAAAGAATTAAACTAGCTAATAACTAATTCACCCCCCCTCTTAGTTATCCCTTGGGACTATTCTAACAATTGGTATCAGAGCCAAGTGCCTTGGAGAGAAAGCCTAACAACTTAAGGTAGATAAGATGGCATACTTCAGGAAAGAGACTCCTAAGTTTGATGGAGAAAACTATCTTGAATGGAAGAACAAAATGATAACACATCTTCAGTGCATTGGATTTGAGATCTATGAGATTTCCACTCATGCAATTGATGTTCCCACCTTGAAAGACCTTGTAGAAGAAGACTCTACAATTAAACAAAAGGAAGTGTTCACTAAAAATGCAATTGCCAAAGAAGCCCTAATCAGTGCCCTATCCGATAGTGAATTTTATGAGATCAAGAAGGTAGATAAAGCATATTCTATTTGGAAATACTTAAAAGATATGTTTGAAGGAGATATCTAAGCAAATAATGCACACAGGAAAACATGGAAGAAAAGATACAATAATTTAGAAATGCTACTTGAAGAAAACATCAGAGCTTACAATCGGAGGATTAATGAAGCGGTATCAGGTATCAAGAACGATGGTGGAGAAATTTTAGAGGATGATATAATGGAAAAAATAATGACCATATTGACAAAAGACTATGAGAGCAAGATTAACATCTTGGATGAAACTATGCAATTCTCAAAGGACTTCAAAAGAGAAACCCTGATTAGCAAAATATCTGCATTTGAGATATCAAGATTGAAGACAGAACCTAAAGTGAGAACTTTCAAAGGCTCAGCCCAAAGTATGAAATCTATAAGAAACTCCAATAATAATGAAGAAGTGGATACATAACTAGAAGAAACTATTTCTATGATTTCCAAGAAAGAAAGGAATAGTAAAGGGAAATAGGAAGGACAACTACCATTCAAATGTTTCTCATGCAACAAAGTTGGTCACTTTGCATCCAAGTGTCCTACAAGAGTCAAGAAGTTTAGATCAGATTACAAGCCCAAGTACACTAAGGAATGCTATCATGCTGAAGCCGGTGTAACTGATGATGATTCATGAGAAGATGAAATTGGATTCATTTCCATTAAAGAAATTGAGAAGATGCTTGAAGATATGGACAAAGAAGATGAAGAAAAAGCTTAAGAGTTATCATTAGTTTCCAAAGGTGACATCAAAACTGACTGGATCATTAATAGCAGATGTTCACATCACATGACAAGAGACAGAAACAGATTTGTACATCTAGACAAGTACAAAGGTGGCATGGTTAGATTTGGAGATAACACTCCCAAACCTATCATAGGAAGAGGATCTATCGCCCTAGATGGAAAGAACAAGACAGATGATGTTCTTTATGTTGATGGTTTGCATCATAACTTACTAAGTGTTGGACAACTGTTAGACAAAGGATATCAGTTGGAATTCAAGAACAATAGTTTTATTATCAACAACAAAGAAGGATACATGATTGCATCAAGTTCAAAGACCAAAGGTAATGTTTTCCAGCTTAACTCTGAAGTAAGCTATTTTGTTGCAAAAGTGGATGACAGTTGGTTATGGCACAAGGACTTTGTCATATCAATTTTGACAACATAATCAAGATAAGTAATGTAATGGTAGTAAGAGACCTTCCAAGTATTGCAAGACTAGCTGACACTATGTGCAAGGAATGTGTGATGGGGAAGCATGTGAGGACCTCATTCAGGAGTAAACAAGACTCTGCAAAAAAAAAAAAGATCTGATACATATAGACCTATGTGGACCTACTCAAACAAGATCATACTACAGAGAAAGGCATTTCATTTTGTTTGTTGATTATTTCTCAAGGATGATGTGGGTTGCATTCTTAAAAGACAAATATGAAGCTTTTGAGAAGTTCAAAGTATTCAAAGCTAAGGTTGAGAATGAATCTGGATTGAAGATAAAATGTCTGAGATCTGATAGAGGAGGATAATTCACCTTTGACTAGTTTTATGATTATTGTGAAGAACTTGGAATCAAAAGACAGTTAAGTGCACCTAGAACCCCTCAACAAAATGGGACTGCAGAAAGAAGGAACAGAATAATACTTTACATAGTGCACACTATCATGATTGAAGGAAAGGTTTCCCATACCTATTGGAGAGATGCGGTCAATACAACAGTCTATACTATCAATAGAATACAATTGAGGCCAGACACAGACAAGAAACCTTGTGAAATTTGGTTTGGTAATGTACCTACTGTAAAATACTTCAAAATCTTTGGAAGCAAGTGCTACATCAAGAGAGATGATATCATTGGCAAGTTTGATGCTAGAAGCGATGAAGGTATTTTTCTTGGTTACTCTACTAAAAGCAAAGCCTATAGATGTTTTAATCTAAGATTGAAGAAGATTGAAAGTACTCATGTGAAGATTGATGAGAAGTTTATGATTCAAGAAAGATATTATGAATGTGCTCCCATGATTGAAGATGAGCCCAGACCCATCAATAAGGACACAGTTATTGAAGAAATGTTTGACTGTATTGATGTTTCATGTAAGAATCCTGAACCAAGTGAAGAAGAATCACAGATTACAAATGAAAGTGTCACTCCTAAAAAATCAAAATACACATCCAAATACCACTCTAAGGAAGACATCATTGGAGATCAGAGCACTAAAGTCTTGACAAGATCCAGAGAAAAAGGTTCAACCATTGATAAAGAGTTATGCTCACTTTCACAGATTGAACCCTTAAGTGTAGAAGATGTGTGCAATGATTCAGATTGGAAAATAGCTATGCAAGAAGAATTAGATCAAATAATCAAGAATGATACATGGGAACTAGTCCCTATACCTCATGATAAGAATGTGATTGGAACAAAGTGGATATTTAGGAACAAAATTAATGAAGAAGGCACAGTGGTAAGAAACAAAGAAAGATTAGTATGTAAAGGTTATGCGAAGAGAGAAGGAATAGACTACACTGATACATTTTCCCCTATGAGAAGACTGGAAGCTATCAAGTTGTTTTTGGCCTATGCAACATTCAAGAACTTTAAAGTATATCAAATGGATGTCAAGTCATCTTTTCTGAATGGTGATTTGAAGGAAGAAGTCTACATAGAGCAGCATGAAGGATTCAAACTTTCAGACAAACCAAACATGGTATGCAGACTAAAGAAAGCACTTTATGGACTTAAACAGGCCCTAAGAACTTGGTATGAGAGATTTGATGGTTACTTAACAAAGATAGGATTCAGAAAAAGAGCAGCAGACTGTAACTTATTCATAAGAGAGACTAATGAAGGATTACTACTTGTTGCTATTTTTGTTGATGACATTATCTTTGGAGGTAATGAGAAACTTAGTGCAGAATTTGCCAAAGAAATAAAAAGTGAGTTTGAAATGAGCATGATTGGACCTATCAAATATTTTCTTGGATTGAATGTAAAACAAATAGACAAAGGGATATTCATAATTCAGTCTAAGTATGTGGAGGAGATATTGAAGAATTTCAAAATGGAAGATTGCAAACTAGTAAGCACCCCCATGATAAAAGGAAGTAAACTTTCTAAAGATGATGATTCCATAGCAGTTGACAAGACTCTATACAAGTTTATGATTGGAAAAATCATATATCTTACTCAATCTAGACCTGACATTTCTAATACAGTCGGCATTGTTGGAAGATTTGCAGCTGAACCCAAAAAAAATCACCTAATGACAATAAAAAGAATATTCATATACTTAAAATGGACTATAGACTATGGTTTATGGTATCCTAACTCAAATAACATACAACTTCATGTGTATACTAATGTTGATTGGGAAGGTTATGTTGATGAAAGAAAGAGTACATCAGGAGGAGCAGTATTTCTTGGAGACAGGTTGGTCACTTGGACAAGTAAAAAGCAGAATTTTATCATTCAGTCAACAACAGAAGCTGAGTATGTTGTAGCAGCATTAAATTTTTCAACAATGGTTTGGATCAAATAGATGATTAAAAACTTTGGTATTCAGATTGATTATCCTATTGTTATTGACTGTGATAACACTAGTACTATCAATATGTCAAAGAACCCTATGATGCACGCAAAGAGAAAACACATTGAGATCAAATACCACTTTCTAAGAGAAAAAGTTGCAGACAAAGAAATAAAGTTGGATCATGTGAGCACTAAAGAACAATTAACCTATATTTTTACAAAGCCATTATCAAAAGATAGTTTTGAGTATCTCAGGGAGAAGCTGGGAGTAATTCCCTTTCCTGAGTCTGATTAGAACTTACAGCAAGAACATCAATCCTTGGTGACTGATGAATGGTTGATTAATCTACTTCTTAAGTAGTACCTGTGCCTAATAGTGTTTGGCACCATTTTCCATTGATGTCAAAGGGGGAGTATTAGTAAGGGGGAGCATATACTCTGGGGGAGTATACAGTCAGAAGAGTAGCAGCAGTGAAGAGGAACCTTTGATGAGGATTGAGAAGATTGTAAAAATAAGGAAGAAACTTTGAGTTGATGATATCATATGTTTCCATCAATGTCAAAGTGGGAGATTATTGGAGATTTTCCTTTGTGCAAATAGTTGATTGTATGTTTGTCATTGATGACAACATATAATATACAACGGTGTTCTATATGCAATTATTAGTACAGATTTTTTAGAGCTATGCATGTTTATTTCCATGGTGTATACAGGTTCTAGATGCTATGTGCATTCACGCCGAGTCATATATGAAGTTTCAGTTGAGTTATGTTAATCAGTTATGGAAGTTATAGTGACTGAAGATTATCTGTGAAGAGCTGACGTAATTACATTATTTCTTGAGTTGTGCCTATCTTTAGGATATGTGTGTTTGTATTCATGTTTAGTTATGAGTTAAAGATAATTATGTAAAGGTGCCAAACATGTTCTATCATAATCGTGATGTTGGAGTTAATTTGGTGGAGCCAACTTTGTGAAGCGACGCATCTACTCAGTTTGGGTTGCGTGATTCTAATCAGGTTGCATGCTTGATGTGGTCAACAAAAGAAGTATTGAAGGGACTCCTAAAGCTGATGAAGATCACATATTTTGGGAATATACTTATAGTAGTTCAATTGGTGAACACTAAGTGTGAATGATAAGAAAAGAGACATAAAAAGTACAAAATAGAATGTCCATTGTTTTGGGATAGTAAAGACATTTCATTCACCAAGAAAAGATCTATGTGAAGAAGAAGTGGAAGTATACAACACACTGGAACTGATCAAGACAACAAGTCTACTTAAACAGTTCATTTTTTAGATATAGTGCATATCTATTTTACTAAAGGTTGCAACCTTCATCATTTTAGCAGTGAGCTTTTTGGACAGTGAGTCCTCACCCCTAACATGGTTATTTGTAAAAGACTCCTAACAGGGTCAGACCCTTAACCAAGTCACTATACTTATTGTATTGTAAAAAGAAACTCCTAACAGGGTTGCAAGATCTCCTAACAGGGATAATTATACTCAAGTACAATTATTTGTGGGTGCTAATTCCCACTGGGGTTTTTACCTATTTGGTTTCCCCATAACAAAAATTGTTGTGTTCTATCTTGTGTTATCTGAATGTGTTAATGCTTAATGTTATTCTGTATTTAATTGAAGAAAAGAATTAAACTAGCTGATAACTGATTCACCCACCCCTCTCAGTTATCCCTTGGTACTATTCTAACATAGAGAGCCTATGCTATTTTGAGGAATGATGTTGATGGTATTGTACAATAGAGAAACAAAATATGGAAATAAATTTTTGGGTTAATCACTAAGAAGGTTGATGAGAAAGATGGAAATAACTCAGAACCGAAAGAAATGGAGAAAGAAACCGCTACAGATCAAGCAAAAATAGAGACTGAAACCCATAAGGAAATAGGTGATGAGCAAGTTACAAACCTGATAATGGATATTCCAATTGACACCACAATTGATGACACTAGCAATTTGGATGCCGAGGGTCAGGATGAGCCGACAGACACAAGTATCAAATTTTGTATCAAGGCTACTGAGGCTGATGCAAAGAAAAATGAAGAGAATGAAGCTGAGAAAGAGAAGATAGAAGAACAAGAGGTAAATACTAAAAATCCACCTATTTTAGAGGTTGTGCAAATTTTTTTAGATAGTAGAGAGGAGATAAAGGATACCAAGCCTAAAGAACAAGAGGTTGTACAAGTGTTGGTTTCTCTACCACACTCTGCATAATCTACTCTCACTGGTCCTTAAACCAAGGGTATGCCTGATCATCAAGAAATCTTGACTAAATTAAAAGATTTAATGGGAACTAACACTGTTAAAGGAAAAGGTGTTGATGAAACAAAGCTGAGCATCAGCTCACCAGAACTCAAGAGGAGGAAAATAATTATGAAGAAGTCTCCAAACCTAAATGTCACATTAGATGAAGTCATTGAGATTCCAAAATGGGATCCCAATGAGTTATCTTTTGAATAGATAGAGACTCTTCATGAAGACCTACTAAAGAGGAAGAAAAGGCAAGAAGAAATGAAAAGAGAGAAAAAACAAAAGCAAGTTTTACATGACATCAAGGATATCTTTGTGAAAGCATTTGACATGGAAGATGAAAATCCTCAAGCACCTATTCTGGAATAGTTAGTTCACATTGTGCAGAAGGTCAATGATGAAAAAATTGAAGCTAATGAAAAGTTGTTGCAATGTTCTGAAAGAAAATTTGAGAACAAAGTCTTGGAGAAGATCTCAACAGAGATTGCTACAAAACAAGTTGAACTTTCTTCTCTTGTAGAGACTCTTGAGGAAGTTGCAAATAATGTTTATTCCTTGTATAGAAAATTATGTGATGTAGAATTTTTCACAAAGGATAATCTACAGCTTATTGAGAAGCTACAATTAGATTTGAAGTCAATTGGTAGTTCATTAAGCATGGATGCTAGCACTAGCTCCATACACTTTAATAAGTTGACTCATACACAGAGAAGATTAGCCGAGCTTATGGCTGAAGATGGCAGAATAAGAGTAAAGTTAATAACTATTCAGATTGCCTTAATACCTCATCTGGAGGTTATTCATAAGGAACTTTCAGCTACAAAAGACTTAGTCAAGAGAGATTCTCATCTCTCTACTGCAGATAGTTTGGTGAGTCTAGCTATCGAGCTAGAAATCAAGTTACAAGTTATGAAGTATGTAAAGGACAGTTGGGATACAACATTTTCTTTAACATTATAAATTCATAAACAATTTTTGGACAAGTATAACTTAACCCCACCAGCTATCAGTGACAAAAACAAGGGGGAAACTGATAAGGGTCAAGCACAAGAGGAACAAAACTAGGTATAAATCTTGCTGAAGGCATGTATACTATGTAAATTTATGTATGTAGTACATTACTAGGGGGAGTACATTGTGTACTTAGGAAAATTTTGGATGGAAAGAAATGATAAGTGTGTTTCTGCCACTAATATCAAAGGGGGAGATTGTTAATCTCTAAGTTTTGTTGATTATTAGTGTCCTACACTTAGTCATTTATGTAGGAAGGTTTGCTAGTTATCACTGCAGCCAAGCTATCCTATATAGGCTGAGCTATCTGGCATAGTCATTGCCAAGAAAATTTGTGGTTGCCAAGTGACTCAGCAATCAAGCAAAAGTTGATCATGTTCATGCTGAGCGCTAGAGACTTAAGTGCCGAGCAAGATAGTTTTGACATACATGTCATAAATGACACAAACTTTAAGGTAAAATGTTTGGGTTGACTTATGAGAGTTTTGGGCTGACATATGTGAGAATTTAATATTCTCTGCAAAATTAATTATGCATTTAATTGTTTTATCCTATGTGTGGCATGAATCCAATCAAAAAATTGGAATGCTTTGGAGGCATAAGTATTAGGTATTGATCATTGATCTAGATCTCGTTGTGAGATTTGTAAAGACATATAAGATTGCTTCTTACCCTAATTTTGTAAGTTGTGGAAGAAGTGTGTGCATTCATTAGAGATGTGCAGAGGGTTATTTTGTGATAGAAGCATAGATCTAGTAGAGTGACAGAGTAGAGACATATCAAATTATAAGATCAGAAAAGGTATTGCAAAGAGGAGATCTGTTATTAGCATCAGAGTGCACATCGAAGGATCATATCTTGAGACATTCTAACAAGTGTATCAGGTGAAATCTCTTGACAGAGTGGTTCTAGCAGACCTTTCTTAATCTCTTAGTTGAGTGCTTACTTTATTGTAAGTTGAAATCCTTTCACAAGGTAGATTATAATTATCTAAATCTCTTAACCGGGAAGACCTTTAACCAAGTAGATTGCATATTGTAATCAAACTTTTATAGCCCCAACAGGCACACTTTATTGCTGCAGTAAAGAAGAATTTATGGGTGTTATCCCCACCCCATTTTTACCTATTTGGGTTTTTGGGTTACCAAATTTTGTGTCATGAGTTATTTATTTCATGTTGTGGATGCTAATATCTGTTAGATTAACTTCATATATGTATGAATGTGGATCAGTTAGTTTTAAGTGATTAAATTTCAAGATCTGATTCACCCCCCTCTCAGTATCTTGCTTTCCCAATATTTTATTTCCGACATAATGTTGCAGAGTAATAAGCCTTATTGATTGGGATGAGATTAGTTTCTAAACATGGAATTAAGAATATCAATATAATTGGAGATTCATGATTGGTCTTATCCCAAGTGAGATCCAAATATACTTCCAAGAATAAGATATTAAAACAATATAGGAATGTTTTTTGGGATGAGATTGATAATTTTGATGCTTTGTGGATTGAATAGATGGATAGGAGCCACAATAAAATGTCACATCTCCTAGAAAATATTTCTCTCAAGCCAGATGATGTCACATTTGTAGGAATTTTGAACGTTGAAGTGAAAACTAGGCCTTTAGTCCCTTAAAATATTGAGAACAGGCAAGTATTTAATGATCAAATTGAGATTATTAGATTTTTGAACTGTGAGGGCGAATATTGTAATCAGGAGATTGATTTTAGTGGATATGTGTAAAGTTCAGGTGGAAAGGATACAATGTTTGGTAAGGATGTATTGTAATTAAAGACAAATAAGGTTCCTAAAGGATTGGTAGTCCTAGAAAGGGTTTTTGATAAAAAAGACAAAACAATGAGCATAAAGACTATCTGTAATCCCGAGGACTTAGAGGAAATAAACCTTGCAACAAAAAATGCTCCAAAAAATGTATACATTGGTAAGAAGTTGTCCCCGAAGGTAAGTAAATCACTAATAGATCTTTTGATAAAAAAAATATGCATGTGTTTGCTTGGTCATGTGATGACTTAAAATCTTATAGAGAATATTTATTCCAGCATGCAATCCCCTTAAGTGGTGATGCAAAGCCATTCAGGCAAAAAAAAATGCCCATTAATCCCACTCTTGCTCCCAAAATGAAAGAAGAACTGATGAAAATGAGGGATGTTGGTATTATCAATCCCATCAGACATTCTTCATGGATTTTCAACCTTGTGCCCGTGAGAAATAAAAATGGAGACATAAGACTATGTGTAGATTTTAGAAATTAAAATATAATGGTTTTCCTAACATGGAAGCAATGTTGTAAAAAGAGACTAGGTGTGTGCTCATGTCTATGATGGATGGTTTCTCTGGATATAACCATATAATAGTTTAAGAAGAAGAGCAATACAAGACTGCATTCACAACACCATGGGGAACCTATGTCTATGTTAGGATGTCATTTGGCTTGACAAATGCAGGAGTTACATTCCAGAGAGCCATGGACATTGCCTTTGCAGATTTTATTGATAAATTCTTTGCAGTCTATCAGGATGATTCGATAGCATATTAAAAGGAGGAAAGCCAACATTGTGGGTATTTAGAAAAAATATTTATTAGAGCACTAGATTATGACATTTATTTCAATCCAAGAAAATGTGTGTTTGGGGTGGCTAAAGGTAAATTGATTGGTCACATTATTTCAAAAGATGGAGTCATAATTGATCTAGAGAGGATGACTGTGATAGATAAAGTACCACAATCCAAAAATGTGAAGGGAATACAATCATTCTTTGGCCAAGTAAATTTCTTAAGGAGGTTTGTTACTAATTTTGCTTAAATTAGCAAATCTATTTCAAATATTATGAAAAAGGGGTCCAAGGTTGAATGGGATGTTGAACCTTCCAAGGCTTTTCACGATATTATGAAAGCCATCAAGGATGCTCCTATTTTGAGAACTCCTGATTATAACAAGCCTATGAAAATATTCTCAAGTGCATCTTTCCCCACTGTTGCTACAGTGGTCTTGCAGAATAATTCAAAGGGGTTTGAACAAACCATAGCTTTCTTTAGTAAATCCCTGCAAGCTGCATAAACAAAGTATGAGACTAGTGAAAAACAAGCATATGCATTGGGAAAGTTGTTAAAGCTTTCAGGTGTTATGTAATTGGAGAAATTGTTATTTCTTATGTACTTAGTGCAACTGTTAAAGACATCTTCACTCAACAAGAGGTCTTTGGGAGGAGATGTAGGTGGATCAACATAATCCAAGAATTTAACATAGATGTTCAAGTTACCAAGTTGGTAAGAGGCCAGGGGTTAGCAAAACTAATTACTCAAGTAAATTTTGATGCTAACCATGTTAATGTCTTAGAATAAGACCAAAGGCCATTCATATGTGATCTTGACTAGTGTGAATGGTACAAGGACATTATTGTATACCTGCAAAAAATGTTTTTCCCTCATGATATGGACGATAACAAGAAAATAACCATGAAGTTGCATGCTATCAAATATGCCATAGTTTGTGGAGAACTGTGGTGGAAAAATAATGAAGATGTGTTGCTTAAATGTGTAAATTAGAAACAAGTAAAGAATCTTTTAGAAGAAATGCATAGTGGAGTGTGTGGTGGTCATTATATGGCTAAACTCATTGCTCATAAGGTGTGGAGGTTTGGTTTCTAGTGGCCAACTATTTTCAAATATGCACATCAAATGGTAAGAAATTGTGATGCATGCCAAAGGTTTCCAGGTAAGTTGAAATTTTATGGTAACCTACCTCTTAGGCATGTAAATGTTGAAGCACCATTTCAGCAGTGGGGGTTAGATTTTATTAGAGAGATTGCAGGAAAATCAAGTGGTGGTCACTCATGGATTTTGGTGGCTACTGCTTATTTTACCAAGTGGGTAGAGGCTATCCCTACTAAAAGAGCTAAAAGAAAAGTTGTGGTAGAATTTATTTTGGAGAATATTATTATAAGGTTTGGATGAACCGAGAAAATAGTATTTGATAATGTTATGTGTTTAAGGTCTGATGAATTTGATGCATTCTGTCAGAAGTATGGGATTTAGATATCTTAATCTTCTCCATACCACTCACAGGGAAATGGCCAAGTTGAATCAAGAAATAAAATCTTGATTAAAATCATCAAAAGAGTCTTAGAAGAAAATAAGAAGGCTTGGGATTCCAAGGTAATTTTTACAATATCGGATGATAGGGTAACTCTAAAAAAGGCAATTGGATGTGCACCTTTTGACATTGTATATGGCATTCAGGCCATGTTGCCACAAAATAATTTGATGCAGATGTATAGGTTTGTGCAGGCTTATGATGAGGACTTAGATGATGAAATGAGGATGAGAATAAATGATCTAATGTAGCTAAATGAAACAAGAAGAGAAGCACATATAAGAAATACAAAACTACAGCTGCAGATCAAAGATTTATATGACAAAAAAACTACTATCAGAAAGTTTGGAGTGGATGATATGGTCCTCATGTGGAATGCCAGATTGGAAGAAAAGGGAAAACATGGAAAATTTGTCCCTATCTAGTTAGGCCCATATGTTATTGATAGAAAATGGAGTGAAGAATCGTATTTGTTAAAAAACATGGCCAAAGAGACTTTGGAATTGCCAGTTCATGGACAATTTCTAAAGAATTATTTCTCTTGGAATAATAGAATATATCCATGAGAAGTAGATATGTTGTATATATATCAATAGTTTTGCGTGTGTGTTTTAGGTTTAGGTTTTGTGCTCTATTTTTAGGGTTGGTCTACTTAGCCATTGAGATTTAGGATTTCTCATCTTATCCTGAGAAGATAAGTGTCCCCAATTATAGTCACTATTCAAATTGTAAAATTTGGCTAAATATTTATTTTTCCTTCAGGTCTGGTGATAGATTGTGTCAAGAAAATGAAATCTGCAGTTGAGTTAGAGGTAAAAATGTTTGGGTCCGAGATGGTATTTTCTTATTGGTCTATACACTATGTCATGGCAGACAAGCTTTGGTCAAAAGTTCATTTTTAAGCTTAAGTCTCAAAGTGTCAAGATTTTAAGGAACTAGCCTCCAGCTGGAAATTTAGGATTTGTATATCATTAGGATTTTAGGTTTTATCCTCCTAGCTTGAAATTGAGTGTTTGTTTGGGATGTCGAGAAAATGGGTACTTATGTTCAGTCAAGTCTTTCAGTTAGTCTTCATCCTCTTAGTCTTAAGTCTTGTCAGAATTTGACATATTGGTGGCAAGTTTGAGCTTTAAAGAAATGCTAAGTACTCCAGCGTGAAGAATTGATTTTTGGGATGCTTAAGTGATCGGAAATGGAAGGCCAGTAGGGGGAATTCCAAAAATTCTAAAAGACTACATCATCAAAATTCTTTGGTCAGAAATGGAAGCATAGTAAGTAAAAGCCTAAAATTTCAAAGGATTACTGGGACCCACACAACGTGAAGTCATGAGTGGATTGAAAGATAGTGGAATAAATTGACTCAGCATATTCCTGACGATGAAAGAAGTTTTTACCTTGGTGGACTCCTTTGTTCGAGAAAAGGGCATTTGAAGTGCGAATTCATCAGAAATGGTAGCCTGGTAGTGTAATTCCCAAAACTCCGAAGAATGGAACCTCTAGAGTGGTAACTATGAAATTTGGAGAGCTCGTGACAGTTTATGGTGGTCATTGAAATGGTTAGTCACCAGGTTGCGGTGGTTTGAGGAAATGGATAGTAATGACTAGAAAGTTGGTGAGTGGTTAAGATTACTTCTTTGTCACAAGGTCAGGAGTCATTCTCATGTTAGTGCTTTCAAGTTGCGAGATCATGATTAAACAATAAACAATTTGTGGTTACTTTTCGTGAGGTCATGAAGGTATGAGGCAGTCAGCAGTGACAGTTAGAGAATTAGTGAGTGGCTTCCATGTAGAAGATTAAAAGTTAAGTCTCAATATTTATCTAGCTCTTGGGTTGAAATGACGGTTTGTTTTAAATATGGAGAGTTAGCAAACATTTTCCATGTCGAAAAAGGTTTAAAGGTGGAAGGTTATCTCTAATTATTGACGGTTAATGGATATAAAATAAAATGTTGGAGAATTGGAGACAAGAAGTTTTGGCTAATGGTCGCTAGCTCACAGGAGTTAAGAGTCTTAACATTTTTAGTTGCAGAGACAACGATGGGCAGTTTTGGCCTTGGTCGCCAGCTCTTGAGGGTTTGAATTTTTAACAATTTCAGTTAGAGAGCTAGGGATTGAATTGTTGATAGCTTGTTGATATTTTGTGAGCTATATAAGGAAAAATAATCTGGGATGAGGGTTAGCAACCAGGTGCCACGTGTCCAATTGATTTTTTGGTGAATTTTGAAACATGAAGAACATGACTGGACAAATAGGAAAGCGACATGGATATTCACAGTGAAAATGAATTCCTTGATGCATTTTAAGAGTTGAGGTAGATTTTATAAATATATTTTGCAGAGGTTGGTGGGAAATCATAGATGCCAAGTGGATTGAATCAGTTAGTCAGTTTGAGGAATTGAAGATTTTCAATTGGTCGGGGAAAAGAGAGGTTGGCAGGTGGGAAATGTTCCTAAAAGGTAGGAAGGCCCCAAACAAAATGTTTTGCTGACATTTTTGTCTTTTCCATTGTGATTATGATAATAGGGGAGTTGTGATGAGTCAGAAGGAGACTCGTTTTATTTATAAGTATCTTGAGTTTGCTGTCAAAAGATGCAGATAACTTATTTTTTTACAAAAATGAACTGATCTAAATATTTGAAGAAAAATTAGGTTTGTGTACCTGTTTCCAGTTTTTTCTCAGGGTTGTTGCTACTTCCATGTCATTCTAGGATTGAAGTTATATTTTTCTTGATTTATTTAGTTTTTTTCCTCAAGTGATCCAAAGCTTGTTGCATTCCTTAGTCTATAAAAGGATTTCCAAGATCACTTAAGAGGGGCTGATAAATTTTGTCTTAAATTCGATAGAGTTATTTCAACCTCAGCCAGGTTTAACATGTATAATGAATCTTGTATAACAATATATAGAGCAATTAGATGTTTTAGTATTGGAGTTTTAGTCTTGTTGAGTATTATTTTAGTGAACAAATCAATGTATGAAGACAATGGTTCTGAAGCTAATGAAATATAATTCAGATTTGGTTCTCTCCTCTACCCTGTGTTGGTTTTATGGGTTGTGAATTCAATAATTCAAAGTTCTTATTCAATTCACTGCATATTGTTTATATGTGTATGTTTTAATTCTAAGCTTTGATCAAGGATCAATTAAAATGCTAAAAATTAATTCATGAGTTGGTAAGGTTGGTATAATGATCACTATAAGAAGTCTAATTCTAGATTACAGGAATGGATATTATTGTAATGCAATAATAATCTAAGTCATGAATCAGTCACAGTATTATGTCATTCATACAAGGGGTTTTAAGCTAAGAGTATTTCCCAATGGATAAGGTATTGATCTAAGTATGCTTTAAATTATTATCTTGTTGGCTCAGGGTGTCTGTTTATTCCATCTTTGATAGAGAATCTTTTTATTTTTAGTTTATTTGTGGTATGTGTATCTCATGCTCCATAGAAATTGAGAATCAATAAGTAATTAGCTATTACTTAGTATTTTCCTATTAATGTTGAGTCATCTCATGAGATAATCCATTTATTAAATTTAGGGGTGTTTAAAGAGGGTAGTATTATGTACTGAATTAATTAGGTTCACTTGCCTTGGTCTTGCAGAGCCTAAAGTGTAGGGGGAGTTTCTAATCCATGTTAGTTGATTGAGTCGTTCATGGAGGTTTGATCATTTGAGTAAGCAACTCTTTAGAATTTGAATTGAGTGTATTGGTATCTTTTGAAGCATAAAATCAGTTTGGGAACCGACACCCTGCACTAGCAAGACTTGATCCCTGGAGGTCTTATTAAGAACCATTACACTTCACTAATAGACCAAGGGGCTGTTGATTTTTTTTTTTTGAAAATAATAGATATCCAATCACAATTAGCAGAAATGAATATCAAAATTGTTTATAATTATTTTTATTTTATTTTGATGAACAAAGATTATTCTAAATAATACATAACTATTTTTAATGATCTTGTATTATTATTTTATCATTTCCTAGTATTTTCCTTTGTCTCACCTCTTGTATCCTTACTAGATTTTAATATGTGAGGGATGACATGCACATTGCTCACCTATGTCAACCTTGGGATTTCTATCAAACAAACCAAATAAATGTATCAATACATAGCTTTGGAGATAGTGGTGATTATATAAATAAATCACTTCATCTTTTCTAGTGTTTTCCTTTTGGCTTACTATCAAATTCATTGTATATTTGTTTTCCTTTTGGGTTACTTACATTTCTCATCTATGTCAAGCTTAGGATTACTATCAAATTCATTGTATATTTGTTGAAAACCTCATACTAGTTATGTGAGCAAATCAAAGAGATGTAATGTCCTCAAGCTCATTTTTTTGAGTCATGTATCATAGATATTGTGTTTTTTATTATGTATCGTGTGGTGCATAGATCATGGTTGGATATGTTGCTTTGAATTTGTATCATTTTTTCTACTTCACTCTTTTATCTAACAATCATTATTATGATTGTTTCGTGTGTGTGTGTGTGTGTGCGCGCGTGCACGCGCGCGCGCGTGTGTACATCTGTGTGACTGCGCATGACAATTTCCTTGAAGACTTTATGTTTGTGATTATGTGTTAGTTGTTTGAATTGAAGATGTGAGAGTATTTTGCACAAATAAAATGATTGGCATATGAATCATGTTGTATATTTTGTGAAGCATATGTAATGCTTTCTATAACTAGATTATTATAGTGATTTATTTTATTTCTATGTTCGTAGATATTTGGTTTTTAGATGTGCTTGTTAAATGATCTCAACATTATGTTTACATTTTATTATTGTATTTTCATGTTTGGATGGTGTATAATGGCATTGAGCTATTTAGATAGAAAGATTATATGATTTATATGATGTTACACCCCATTAGATGATTTTATAAATTATTGTTTTATTATATATATGAAGCAAATATATATTTGATATGCGAATTAAGTGTGCAAGTATAGGATTATTTTTCTACCTAATATGTATTGTTAGAATAACTTAGAGAGGGGGGGGGGGGGGGGGTGAATCAGNGTTGAATCAGTGGCCTCAAAAATATTCCAATAAATCAACCCCAAAACTTAGTACCATAATTATAAGCCTCTAGTTATCTCCAGTCCTACAAGATGTATGCCTTGAAATAAAATTAACAAATAACTATTACTCGGAGTTCACTGTTAAACCTTATTCTTAATGTTTACCGAATAGTAGTCTATCATTTACCAAAATAAAGTAAATAACTTAGTGTTTACCGATCAATTACTCATAAACACATTTGACACATGGATTTTTAACATGGAAACCTTGTTAAGGGAAAAACCACTTGGGTCTGGTAACCCAAAATTTTCACTCTTCTGAAGTGAGTTCGGTGAAGAGAAAACCTTGTTAAAGGTTACAAACGCACTGTTAAGTGCGACCTTGTTAGAGGATTTAACACTAACAGTTTATCACTTGATATTTGGATCTCCTATTCTATCTTCATGATAAAAATTTTGATACTCTTTGGGATGTATCTTAATATATAAAGGATTTGTTTAGATCCTGCTCTGTTAAGAGAATTTTCTGATCCAATGATTAAACTGAAATAGTATTTGATCTGTTCATAAATACAACTTAGACTTGTATATTTTTAGATCTATTGTAAGCTCATAATACCTTTCTGATCAATGTTTCTTTTTAGTACCTTTTCTCCACTTCTTTCTTCTTGGTGATGTTGTGCTTCTCTGTTGCTCAATGTCCATAGAATTAGCTCTGTTCTTCAGCTTGTTTGATCAGGTCTGATTGAAGACTTCTTTCTTCATCAATTTCTCTTCAGAATCCTCTTTTCTATTCACTCCCCCTTTATTCATAATGAATTAGCTTGTCTCTTTATATACATGACTTAACCATTTCTAAGTCCTTGAATTTATTTTTCTTGGCGTGATCTACAATTCTAGCCTTTCTTGCTTTAAATCTTTACTTCAGTTTTATCTTGTAGATATCTTCTTGAAAACTGGAATAAAACTTCTTTAAAACTTTAGCTTGTCTCTGGCTTCTAACTTGTCAATGAAAACAATGTAATCAACTAGTTAACTCCTTTAGCTCTTTCCAGATAAGTCTTTTGTCATTTTTGAACTTTAGTTCTTTTCAATGTTTAACTCCTTGTTAGCTCGGTCTTGACTTCAGTTTTCCTCGGGCATCTCTGTCCGTCGGGGTTTTCTATCCGTCAGGGTTTTCTATCCGTTAGGTAACACTATGTTTCTAACTGTCGATAATGCTTCTTGGGTATCACTCTGACTCTTCTATCAGGTTTATCTATTTATCAGTGTGCACTGTTCGTCGGTGTCTGTTGTCACTTTGTGTATACTGAACTTTTATGCATTACTGATAGCATAAATTTTATCTCTTTGGTTCTTTGAAGTCTTTAACATTATGTATACAACCATTCAGATTATATCAAGTTGACATCAATGAAAATACAATACATTAACTGATTTAATGTCTTGCATTAACTTTTTGCAGCTCGGTGATTACCAACTTAACATCTTCAAACATTCAATCAGTTATGGTTCATCAATCTCTCCCTTTGGCATTGATGGCAACACACTACATTAAGACTAATACATTATGAAATATATCAGTTGTAGTTCATAAAAATTTACCAAATTTATTTTTCTATAAATAATACAAATGTCTAGCTCTCGGTAAGCTCATATAGCTTAGATTTGTTTCTTGTAGAGTACTTTCTTCAATCTTCAATCCCTTCATTAGATAGATGTATCAGCTCCTAATTATGGTTCTCCATTTGTTGTTACTTCTATTTATAATCCATGCTTTCCTTGTGATTGTTCCTCTCCTTGATCATCTCTTTTTCCTTTGACAACAATATGTTTCATAGGATACATCTCTCCCTTAGAATGTATTCTCTCCCTTAAGTCATCTCTCCATCACAAGTTACATCTATCCCATCTAGATATTCTCTCCCTTTAGGATATCTCTTCCTTTGGATATTGATAGATATTTCATATGTAATTTCTCCCTTTGACAACAATTCCAAAGTCATCTCTCTTTATTTAATATATTCCTTGAATTTCCCATATCTCTGGTGTTCAGTGTAGATAAGTACCTTGCTGTGTACATATGTATCTTTGTAGTCCATTTCTTTGCTTGCATCAACATGAATGATATTCTGATTGTGTGAGGCTGATGCAACCTCCTAGTCATCTTAGTGACTAATAAACAAGGGTTGGACTCCTAGTCTCTTTCTAAGGTACTCAAATGTATCTTTAGGCAATGGCTTGGTGAATATGTTTGCTAATTATTCTTTGGATTGAACATATTCTAGTATCACTTCTTTTGCTTGCATTTGTTCTCTTAAGTAATGATACTTGATGACAATATGCTTAGTCTTAGCATGCATGAATGGATTCTTTGAAATGTTAATTGCACTGGTATTATCACAATAGATAATTACTAGTTCAAGAATTTTCATATTCATACCTTCCAGTAATTTTTTGATCCATGCAATATTTGAGCAGTTTGTAGCAGCAGCCACATATTCTTCTTCTGCAGTAGATTGTGAGATGCATCCTTGCTTCTTACTGATCCATGTGACAAGTTTGTCACCCATGAAGACTGTTCCTCCAGTTTTTCTCTTCCTGTCATCTAAGTTTCCATCCCAATCATCTTTTGTATAGTTTGGAAGCTCAAATTTTCCCTTTTTGTTATACCAGAGACCATAGTCCTCAGTATTATTTAGATATCTCAAAATTCCATTGACAGTAGTCATGTGTGATTCTTTGGGATTATTAGATAATCTTGAAACTATTCCAACTGCATTTGTTATATCTGGTCTAGTATAAACAACATACATTAGTTTCCCAATCATTGATCTATATAGGGTCTAGTTTACCTTGTTTGACTTATCTTCCTTTGTCAGCTTACATACAGTTTCCATAGGTATTCTAATTGGCTTGGAATCTTCCATCTTGAGTATCTTCAACACTTCCTTGATGTATTTGGATTGTGTGATATATATGCCTACATCTTGTTGAAGAATCTATAGACCAAGAAAGAATTTGATCTCCCCAAACATAGACATTTCAAAATTTTTGATCATTTCATTAGAAAAAGATTTACATAACATATCATTACCCCCAAATATGATATCATCAACAAATATTTCAGCAATTAGAATGTTATCATCAGTATCTTCTTTTAAATATAGATTTCTATTGTCACTTGTTCTTACAAATCTAATGCTTATGAGATAGGAGTGAAGTCTTTCATACCAGGCTCTAGGTGCTTGTTTCAATCCATACAAGGATTTGTGTAGTCTACATACCATGTTTATCTTGTTAGGATCAACAAACCCTTCTGGTTGTTCAATCTATACCTCTTCTTCTAGTATTCCATTTAGGAATGTAGATTTGACATCCATTTGGTATACCTTGAATCCTTTGAATGTAGCATAAGCAAGTAAAATTATGACTCCTTCTAGTCTAGCAATGGGTTTAAAGGTTTCTCCATATTCAATACCTTCTTCTTGTGCATACCCCTTGCATACTAACCTTGCTTTATTCCTTGTGACTTCTCCATTCTCATTCAGCTTGTTTCTAAATATCCATTTGGTACCTGTTATGCCCTGCATACCTATCCCTACATTTTATAGGCAAAATGTTGGGTCCCCCTTTTCACTTTTTCTTTTTCCTTGGTTTCTTTTGTTTCCTTTGTTTCCCTCCGTGCTTTGATTTTGTGAGGGTTGTTGTTTATTTTTATTTTTGTCTTGTTTTGTCTCCAGGACCCTATCCCAGAGTTTGTTTGTTTGTCTTTGAGTCGTCTGGTTCCCAGACTCTGGGACTCTCTGCCATCATGTCTTCTTTTGTGAGAAGGTGTGGCAGCATGGAATCCCTGGGCCCAGAGTCTGAAGGTTTTCCTTTTCTTGAGTTTGCGAAGGGAATGCAATGTTTTTTAACCTAGGGGTATAAATTGGTTTTACCTATCATTTTCACATTTACCGTGATTAAAACACTCAGGCGATTACCAAAGAGATTAAGGCGATTCAGAGATATTAAGTGCAGATTGCTTTGGTGATTAATAATGATCAAACAACAGTAAATAGTGGTGCTTTCACTGTCAGTTCTAGGTGAACCAATTGCAGAGTTCTCATACTCACCTTCTCACCTTCTCACCTTCCCCATGTTTCCAAGTAGGCTTTCTCGGCTCTCCTTGTTTTACTAGTTTTTCCTTGCTTTCTGTCTCGCTTGTTTTTGTTCTATTTTTGTTTTCGTTTCTGCTATCGCCTCCCGTCGGTGGGTTGGCTCTGCCAGAGGGTTGTCACCCCTCTGTGTGGTTGTATTTTAAGGTAGTGTTTGTATACTTTGCATGATAGTGTAAATATTTTCTATATAATCTGTACATTATGTAATTTCATGTTTATAGTTGTATATATGTCTATTTTCTCGGTCAGCCTACAAGTTGTGCTTTGGCCCCGTAGCATTTTGAACCTTTGTATATTTGATGTATAGTCCATGTATATCCTTCCATTTATGGCAAGCTCATCACACTCCCTCACGACTAGAACAAATTATCAAGCTTGTCAGAGAGGTATTCTCCATGGCTTGAACTTGACACCTTGCCTGTTTGAGCCATGGTATCTTTCTCTCTCCTTTGTCATGTCACCTTAATGGCGGGACTAATTTTCCATGACCAAGAATTCAAATCCCATCCCATCTATCATTTACTTCCCCTCTATCATCCCACTTGTCACCATTAATGCCATTACACCACCTGTCAGGTAGTCACGTGATGACCCATGTCAGCCAAGTACGACTCATTGCTGGTCATGTCGACAATGGCTAGTTTCTCAGGACTCTAGGTGCTGGGAAGCCCCTAGGTCTTCATTCTATTTTTTTCACCTAAACTAATTCCATGGAGTCCCCGGGTGTTGATCATAATTTGATTCTTGTTAACTTTAAATATCCTGGGATTTTCATGCATGCTAACACTTTTGAAAAGGTGCGGAATGGTGGTGAATTCCTTGAAGTCCCTAAAATATTATTTTTATCATATCATGTATTGATGGTTCTCTGGTCTTGCAGGTTGTAGATAGTTTAATCAAAATGTCTGAAGTGATCACTCCTCGTGATAACCCAGAGCTTCCAACTACCTCCACTCGGGGAGCTGCAAAAACTAAGGCTGAAAAGATGCTAGCCAAATTGACACTAACATCCAAATACCTGAGGGAAGGTGTTCTTGTGGGGTCCAAGGTGGACTCCAAGTTGTAAGAAACACCAGATACAAACCCTAAACTATGGGCTGAAATAAAGGGCTTGGTGGAAGCCATTTACCAACAAAGGACAGCTGGAGATGATATGGCCAAACACATGGCCGCCTCTAGGATTATCAAAGCCAAAAGTTTTCACTGCTTGATGCAAGCACTGGAGCTGATACTCCAACTAGAAATTCTCTACAACGCCCCCACCCAGGTTTTTTTGCTTGCCAATCCTTGGCCACTACACTATCTGACGCCTATTGTTACTCTTGATGCGACTACTTTTTCTTTGGGGTTGGGGATCCCCCAATTCAAGGGAGCCATTGTTCTCCCCTGATCCACATCATTAAAGGTGTCTAAGGAAGCTTCCCTTCTCTCCTAGAAACATCTCAACACTCACTGGCTGAAGTCCCCGAGAATGGACTACAAAAAGATGAAGCTAGAAATTCCTTGCGGGGATTTTAAAGAATGTATTCAGGTGGGGATTATGTTTCTATGTGGTCTCTTTGGAGAGCCCCATGCCTAGGAATTTTTGGCATGAATGTATTACTTTCTCTAATACATCACCACCCATAGTCAAACCTTCAACTAGGCAGCTATCATCACCAACCATGTGGACGTGCATCTACAGAGCGTCCTCCAGACTTCAAAGTTCTACATGACATCTTATGTAATGTGGGCACTGGCCCAATAAAGACCTACTTTTTAGGGTTTACACACAATGGGAATTCTCGAGAACAGAGCTAGCTAGTTGGTACCATGGGCTTATTATCCCAAATTTTTGCAGGGTAAATAATGCATTCATTTACCAGAATATTTTGACACTTACTCGGGACACCGAGTACTAGTTATTACAAGAGGAAATGAACCTGGTGATTACTTATGGCAATTACTTCATTCAATTCTAGTAGCATATATACATTCGGGTGACCATCTTCTCTAGGAAACCTTATCTACTCCCTTGATATTGCAGGGATAGAATAATTCTTTTAGAGTACTGTAGACATATTCTATAGCTGCATGCCCTCTTCACATTGAAGAAGGTTACCAACGTCTCATTCCCAATTTCTTGTGGGAACTATTCTTGCAGCCTTGCCACGGTGAAGGAAGCTGATAATGAATGAAAGAGTCTGGGACTGGTGGAATTCCACCATACTAGAAGCAATTTTGATCCACTGGGTAAGATTGCAATGACACTTCCCTGGGCGTCCCCACCACATATAGATGATATTGAATATTTTCGAGTAGATTTCTAGGACATTTTTGATCTCCGGGCTCGCCAAAATTTGTCGATGTCTAAAGGCTTAATGAAGTCCCTCGACCTTCAAGGTTTCCCGAAGGTTTTTTTAGATGATGGGCCTCTGGAGGACCCATTGTACAAAGAACAGGGGATGGATAAGTTAGACCTTCCTCTGGTGGATTGGGGCACCCTGAAGAACTTGACTATTGAGGAGGTGTGCCGCCCCATTATAGATATTAGTCACAAATATTTTGAGTGTGTATGTCCAAGGAGCACCGAATATGACCAATTATTCAGAGGTCTGCTTCGACCTCTGGAGCTGTAGGACCCAACAAAACCAAGGGGAAAGAGAAAGAGGGTACCCCAGTCCAAGCGCCTCCCAAAGGCCCACTCCCCATGATGGAACAAATACAAGAACAAATGGAGGTGTCGAGGCTGATGAGCCAGAAGATAAGTGCACAACTTTCCCTCAGCTTCCTCGCAACTCCAGTGGCATCTGCTCACCCAGCGGGATCCCTGTCATAGGCAACACTAATGAGGAGGCAGACGTTCGCTGAGGCAGAGTCTACAAATATTCTAGATGCTGAGGTCCCACTACAAAGAAAGAAGAAGCAGAAGGTGAACCCCACCCCAAGCGTAGATGCGGGCCCTGGTATGCCAGATATTCCCCCAGTAGACGTCAGTTCATATTCCCCTAAACTAAATGATATCTCAGATACCTCTCCCCCGCATGACAACTTTGATGATATCTTTGGGACGGATGAGCTCATGAACCTTCATGGGGATATAGATCATGTGGTGGAATAAGTTGCAACCTAGGAAAAGGAAGAGATCCCCACTGAAAAGGAAGTCCCAGAGAAAGAGTCTGCCACAGAGTAGGAAGTCTGAGAAGAAGCACAAAAAGAGCCCAAGCGGGAGAAAACACTAGTCCAGGAGACTAAGAAAGAACCAAGGCAAACAACAGACAAGAAATTGATGATTAGGGAAATTGGACCCATGAGATCAACCGTACCCCCAATCATCACACTCTAGATGTCTTTAT
This sequence comes from Thuja plicata, assembly GCA_018584345.1. Lineage (NCBI taxonomy): Eukaryota > Viridiplantae > Streptophyta > Pinopsida > Cupressales > Cupressaceae > Thuja > Thuja plicata. Next base: position 907,486 of record MU225951.1, on the reverse strand, counting down.
GTTACTCTAGGTGACCAAGTGCCCCAGAGTACATTTGGTGAGGTGATTATAGCGGCCCAAATGTTGAACCTAGGCCAGATGCCTCAGCCACCTCCAGAAGATGTTCCAATGGAGGAAGATATCCCGGTGATGGATGCCAAAGAAGAACAACAATAGCAGCAAGATGAGGGGAGAATCCCCAAGGATATGAATGTTAATTCGATCGATGCTGAGAAGGACGGGGAAATCCCTGAAGATAGAGGTGATGTTGATACTGACAGAGAAAAAATCCTAGACATCATGAAAGAGGACGCCAATAGGGTGGAAAATATTGAGGCCTCCAGAGAGCAGGAATAGGAACAAGAATAGGAAAAGGAGAAAGAGCTCGATGGCACTGCAGATACTGGGAATGCTCTGCGAGACTTTGAAGGGAGTCCCAATACCCAGGCCTTGGCAGAAAATCTGCCCCAGCCGCCCCAATGGCTGGTGGAATCTAGGAAGAGGAAGGTCCCGATGGTAGCAATAGGTGTTCCACTCTCCCTAGCCAAAATGATAGCCTGAAATGTAGAGGCCAAGAAGCCTAAGAAGGCCTGAATAGTCCATACCCTTTAGACTGGTCCAAAAGGAAGCACAGTTGTGACAAGCGCAACACCTCCCCCAGATATAGATGCAGTGGCGATAAGGGCCGAAGATGATACAATCAAAAAAGTGCCTCTAGGGAGGAGAGATAAGTAGGGAGAATTGGACTTGCTACGAGAGGCAACCCAGGAAATAGAGGCCTGGTATAATAAACAGGCCCATAAGTTGAAGGAGGAAAGAGAAAACAATGAAAATATCCTTGGACTTTTGGCAAAACTTACACAGCCCCTAGCCAAGATCCATCCAGAAGCTTCCACCTCTGGACTACTACTTGCACAGGGTGATGTGGATACTCTAAGGGCCATGAAGAAGAAGGCCCAAGTTGTGGATGGGTGGATCACCGAGCAGATAATGGACGTAAGGCAATTTCTAGTGGTATCGCTCCCAGATCTTTACCAGATCAATAATATTTTGAATCAGGTGAACGTCTCCACTACCCTATGGGAGGGAGACTTAGAAAAATATGAGGATGGAAGACCGGGTTGGATGAAGTCTTCAACTCTAGGGAAGAAGCTGTCACGGAGATAAGAATTTTGGGGGAAGAATCATTTGAGTCCCTCCGGGCCTAGTACTCCAGACTTGGCCTCAAGATTGAGGTATGCAAGCAATTGGTTAAGGCTCTAAGAGAGAAATTAACTGTGGTCTGGTATCCTTTGGGCCTATTTAAATAATTTGTTGTAAGGGTGTCACAAATCAACCCCTTCACCACTAGAACGTGCGCCCTAGAGGACTATGTCCTCAGTAAGTATGATGAGCTAATGGAGTCCTTGTATCAGTCTGCCAGGGACTTTGATAGAGGAAGGCTATCAAGATTATCTAAGTTGATGCTTCAGGCTCATGATGCCATAAAAATAGTAGATGAATTTCAAAGCGGGGCCAGAGAAGTTGAGGAGAAGTTTGAAGTTGTCCGAGACCGGTGGAATAGCATTAAACACATAGATGAAGATGAAATCAGCCAAGTTTTGGAGGCATTTAAGAACATTAAAGGGAAATAATTTCTCTAGATTCTAGGGATTATCACCAGTAGGGTGTATTCTTTTACATTCATTATTCTTTGAGCGTAAGCTCCTAGCTCCTAGAATCCCAGATCCTATAGTTTTGTATTCATTTGATGACCCGCATCGAGGCTCCCCAGAGCCGGTTGGTCATTATTAGGTAGTTAATAATGGGTGTTAGAAAGTAGGTGACCGCAGCAAGGTTCGTCAACTCAAAGGATGATTCTGACAGATGGTCTTCCCAAGGTGCTACTCCAACATTAAACACTTGGCGCATCAAAGACAACAAGCCATTTTTTGCATTTATGAGGCATGTAGCCTCGAACTTCAAAGAGATCAGATTTCTTTGTTTCTCCCTCCAACACTCTTCTCGATGCTAATTCTTCCATACCTCTCTTCTTGTATTGTTCTTCTGACATGTCATACCTTTGTTCTTCTCGAGGTTGTTGTAAAGTTGTGCAGGTAGTACCAGCTATCAAAAATTGTATTTTATTGTTGAGTGTAAAGTTAGATTAGGTTAAATTTAGGGCAAGTATGTGTATAAATAACAAGTCCAACCTCATTTCAAGGGTGGGAAAATTGATGATTTTGTAGTCCATAGCAATAGCATTTCAACACTTTCATTTCTGGTAGTTGCAGATCTCAATGCTCAGTAGTACTTAGTAGTTCTTGGTAGATAGATGCTCCCTTGGAGTTGTTGATGTACACATGAGTGATGTTAGAAAACCATTAATGAAGAAGGAAGGATTGTCGCAATGTTTTTTTTGGTGTTCTGATCTTTGAGTTAATACTCTTTTGTGCTGTATGTTTTTTATGTCCCTTTCTCTAATGTTTTAAGCATATTAACGACCTCTTTTCCCCTCGCTATTGAATATGTATGAACTAATGGTTCTATATGCATTCAGTATTTAGTATAGTATGTTAAATCATGGTTGATGTTTTAAATGTATTTGCACAACTATAAGTAGAATGAATACTCCTAACCCTAGCATATCTTTTGGAGTTTATTTGGTAAACTAATGCATGCTTGCAGGAGACCCTAACCTAATGAAATCCCCGGAGAAGATGAGCCAAGAAAAACCTGTTATCCCCCCCGAACAAAATAGTCACACTCCCAACTTAGCTCCCGCACTGTCGAGACCCAACTCTTAGGTGCTTGAAGGCCCAGAGAAATTATTCCCCAGACAACCTTTACAGGAGAAATTGGCTGGTACCCCGGTACCCGGTGACAACTTACATCTATTGGCAGACTAGTTAGAAAGTCTCATCAATAGAAACTGGTGCTAGAAGGAGGGTATGAGCTCATCCCCTTCAGAGGATTTAGACTTTACACTGCCTAATGGTTCCCCAAGCTATAGTTTTAGGAAGCAGACCTTTAGTGGGATTGGATCATTTTTACCCGCATGATTCGAAAGAGTCCTCAGATCAACCCCCAATCCTGAAAGGTTTGTTGAACTCAAGCATCTTGCTTGAAAGAATCGGACCCCGCAAACCAAGCCAGCCAACATTATCTGGGGATCTAATAAGTCTTAGAATACCCAAGTCTCCTAGATAACCCCAGGGAATAATGCTCAGTCTAGCCAAAATCAAACATCCCTGATGGCTGCGTACTTTGGTAACACCGAGTCCCCAATGGGATAGTTTCTGGGTGCAACCAATAATATTCCCTCGCACCCAGAGAAGATCTTCCCCTGATATGAGCACTTAGGCTCACAAACCATAGAAGAGCATCTGCAGGCATACAAAGATGCCATGAACTGACACCAGATCCAACATCAAGATGTTGTGACCTAGATGTTCCCTCTATCCTTGGGACAAAATGAGTTAAACTGGTACCTTAACTTGATGGCCAACTCCATCAACAGTTGGCAAGATATGGAGGACGCTTTCCTAGTAGCCTTCCGTGTACATGTGGACCCAACGTGGTCCCACAACTAGTTTATCTCCATTAGGAAGGAACTAAATGAACCCCTCACAACATTTAACCATCGGTTCCAACACACCTTGAAGTAGTTCATGGGTTCTTTCATCCCATCTGTGAATGTAACCATCCCAACATACCTTAACATGATGGACCCCTTCGTTGCCACTCTCCTATGGAGAACCACCACCCCCAATGATCGAGATACTCTGGTGAAGGTTTACAACCTAGCCTTGGAGTTGTCCCATGGTTTGAAAAAAGATCCTAGTGGGATTGGGTAGAGCATGCCTTTCAACATGATCCTTGGTGGAACCTCTTACACCAGGGGATATAACCCCAATCAGGAAATGGGTGCCACCGCTAATAGATGAGCAGGCCCGATACATATACCGATCACAAGCACAGACAATACCGGGTCTGGAATTTGTTCCCTGAAACCAGCCACAACAAATGCAACAACCATTGACATAACCCTCTGGAGTACCTTTCTTCCAGTCACCTGCAGTTAGAGGATTGTTGTCCTCGACTCCAGGAGCCGCTATTGCTTTCCCTAGGAACCAACCACAATAATCATCATATTGTGACATGAACACTCAACTTTCTGCCGAGGTTGAATCCCTCTGGTGATTGTTGTCCTCACTAACTATGGACATGGGATAGCTAAAGGCGAGGTCCTTTGCACCCCACAACCCCAATTCCCAGAGAGGGAATATCTTCTCTGGCCAATGAAATACCAATGCCAGAGGAAGAAACCACAACAATGGGCCTCGGCCCAACCAATAGCAATAGAATAATAATGCAAACACTAGAGGTCCTCCTCTGAACCAAAACACCACTCAGGGTGGTGCTGGACCCAGCCATTCTACACAGCTTGCAAAATTCTACCCCTTGACTAGCTGGTGTAGATTGCACGACACTGGCTCTCATTCTGAGGTGAACTATGCCACACTAGCAAAGGTCATCATGATCTCCCAACTAGATAGACAACAAACTGTCGATCCTACTCCCCTAAAAATGCCTGCGCAAGAGCCCACTCATGGTGCCTTCACTTGTGAGGCCATCTTCTTTGGGAAAGACAAGGAAGACAAAGAAGAATCCAAATTGTAGGGGTTCTTTGATGAATCTATCCTGGCCTTTGAGGCCAATGCCTTCACCAACCCTTAGAATCCTTACAACACTCAAAGTCAAGCTGGTAAAGGACCAGTTTACATGCCTACACCTCCCAAGGATACCTCTCCCTGGGACACTACAAAGGATTGCTCCTTCCCACCTAAGGGGCCTGGCTCTAACCAAGCTAAGCATCTGACCAAGGGAAGCCAACAATTTCCCGAGGGGGAGGTTTGACATCACAAAGGTGTTAGAGAGAACCACCACCTCCATGACCTTGATGGAGGTTTTGCTGAACTATCCCGAGTAGAGGAAGTCTCTTCTGAAGCTCTTGGGAAACCTAGAAGCTGTTAGTCACCCATCCAAGACTATCACTTTTAACGATGCCAATGCGACTATCTTCTAGGGGAACACTGAGGATCCTCCCTTCTTACTAGGTTTGAACATACAAGGGAAGAACCTACATAACTGCTTGGTATATTTCAGAGGTTCAGGGAAATGTCATGCCTTTATCCATATGCCAGTTGCTTGGACTCTATCCCACTCCATCCAAAGGCGCAGTAGTCCAACTGGAAAAATCTGTTGTAAAAATGGTAGGTGAGCTAAAGAACATCTAAATTTAGCTCATCTAAGACCCTTGGATAGTAAGCATAATTGACATCCAAGTGGTGGACATCCTAGAAACTTATGGGATGTTATTGAGTCAAAATTGGTCTAAGACCCTTAACGGGTATTTCTTCACTAAATTTTTCCATTTGTGACTCCCCTGGGAGGGGCAGTCTAACCAGATCCATGGAGAAAGTGAGCCTAGGATGGAGCAGGCCCTCACTGAAGTTAGGAGGGTGAATGAAGTCCTTTTCTTTGAGACATCCCTCGGGGTGTACCGACCCCTCAAGATCCTCACATTTGATTTTGCCCCTGGGGAAGATCCCATAGTCTCTCAAAGAATCTAGGACCTAGACGAAAAACTGAGAGGTGAGTCTAACTCACAGGGTATCACAGCAACTCTCGCTACACACTTGTCTAGCACTTGGTGCCGGATGTATTATAAAAAACATTCTAAACTATAGTGTGAGCCTTGCATTGTCACTACTACCTATCACATCAATGCCCTCCGGGGGAGGAAACACAAAGCGGTTTTTCCTAGACCCAATAATCATTTCAACGATACTCCTATGGTGTTGCCTATCTAGGGATTCCAACCATAGGCCTCTCTAGAGGAAAAATTCACCCATGCACCATCGGAGTTGGAGGAAACTCCTCTTAACCTTCCCAAAAATAATCCAAAGGCCATTTTTCCTTCGCAACCCCAGATAAGGAACAATGACCCGTAGACGCTAAAGTTCGACGGGTCCCAATCTAAACAAGGCTGTGGGGTCGAAGTGGAATTGATCAACCCACAGGTGAAATCCTTCCTCACATCTTATAGGCTATATTTCAACTGCACAAACAATGTCACAAAGTATGAGGCCTTCGTCCTTGGACTCCTATTTGCATTGAGAAAAGGAATCACCCACCTCCAGGCGCTGGGTGATTCATAGTTGATCGTTAAACAGGTCCAGAGCCAATAAACTTGTCACAAAAAAAGGCTGGCCACATACCGCAACCAATCATGGAGCCTCATCAAAGATTTCAATGCCTTTGGAATTGAACTCATTCCCTAGAAAAGAAACTATGTTCTGGATGCCCTTGCGATATCTGCTAGCACCCTTGAGCCAATGGCTAGCTCCCAGCTCTAGAAGATCTCTGTTGAGATGGTTCCCACCTTGTCCATTCCAGACAATGTCACCCACTTTCAGGTCTTTGAGGATGACCAAAATATTTTGGCCTTCATGGCCAATGTTGGTGTCTTCAAGGAGCAGATAGTGGAATAAAGAGATCATGAAGATACCGGGCAAGGTGAAGAAGATGATGGATCATAGACTTTCCAACCAACATCATCCCTAAGGGGATGGTAGCGCTAGAACGTATCTTTGAATCAGACCCTTGAGGCTAAGAAAAGATATCATCCTCCTCAGAGGGAGGGAAATTTGAAAAATTTAACATCAGTCAGCCCGGTGAAGAAAAATTTATGCATATTGGAACCTCCTGCTCCCCAGAAGAGAAGGAGAAGATTCTTGCGGTCCTCCAAGAATACATTGATGTAATTGTGTGGGGTATGAGGATCTAAAGACCTATGACACATCTATCATGACCCATACCATCCCACTAAAACCTGATGCTAAGCCCTTCCGGAAAAAGCAAAGACTAGTAAACCCACTGATCGAGCCTTTAATCCATCAAGAGGTTCAGAAGTTGTTGTCAGTGTTAGGGTTTTTTCTTGCTGAACCCTCAACTGATGCTTGAATATTTGATTAACTCTATGACTCCCAATATCTAAAAATAATGAATCAAGCATGAGAAATCTCTAATTGATGAGGGTTTATGATAATATCTGGGGAAACTATTATCACCTCCTTCTTTTTAGTTTCCACAACAACCAGACAGGTATTACCTATATAAGATTTTTTTCTTATAGAATTAGTAAATGTGGATACTAATTTGCTTCCTTTTTACCATGTTACCTTATAAATTACTCTGCATAAAACTAAAAACAACTTAACATAGAGTTTAACCATAAAAACTATTGAAATGACAACAACAAACAAATTGTAGTGTTTTAAGGATATTCATCCTTCTTCCTTTTTTAGTTCTCAGAACTTAGGAAGGGAAACCTATTTGATCCTCTCTCAAAGGGATCAATAAAATGAACAGTATACCTTGATACAATTGTTTGAATGGAATTATTTATTCTTTAGTGTAAATGATTAAGTAATCTAAAAATATTGGATTGTGAATCAATAACTTAGTAAACACAAAACCAATGCCTAATCCATGGGCTATGAGTCAATATCTTGTAAAAATCCACAGTGAGGTGATCAATAAAACACTTGCAACAAAGATAGAGTACCTTATAAACTATCCTCTCTCTATAACTTAATCATCAAATCCTCAAACTAATGTTATGTTCCCTGGGGTTACTTGAAACAATTTAATCCTTCCTTGAAGGAACTTACAAATAACTACACAACCACCTTGTGATCAATATGCTTAAATGCCTTACAGACAAACACACAAGAACAATAACATAAATGTAAAGAGACAATTCAGATGTAGAAAAGAGATTGCAAAGTATTTATATTAATGTCTCAAAGCTTCAAAATATATTTTAGATAGACAAATAGTACAAAGGCTTAGACACCAATTTTTGTCTGCCTTGTAATTCTATTAAATCTTCCAACTCTCTCATCTTACAAAAGATTACAATTACATATATATATATATAGTCACAAATCATCTTGGAATCCTTAAGAAAAGGATACAATAAGCTTAAGATGATTTGGAGACCTTACCCTAAAAACATGGAAAAAGACAAAAGACAAGAAAACTACAAGTGGTGGGAGGAAAAAATTGAAGAATAAGATCTAATTTGCACTTTGTCCTTTTGTGAATGTCAACACCTTTGTCTGCATGTATCCATGATAGTATCTGATAGTTGTAACAAGATCTACTGACCGCCAATATAGGCTAACTTACACTAATCTTTTCAAGATTACTAACCTTCTTGTGCTCATAGATCAGGTGCCATGTGTCCTTTATTCTTCATCCATAACATCTAAATCAACTATGACAGGCTTCTTCTTTTTTGGCTTTGTCATAATGTCCCATGCAGTCACATCTTCCTCTCTAGGCCACTCAAAATTCTGAATACTTTCTAGTTGAGCCTTCTACCTTTACCACCTAGCATTTGTTATGCTTTTAACATCTAAAATGAATTTATCATAGTCTGTCTCTACCTTTATTGCCTCATCCAAAAGTTGGTTCAACCTCTCCATTGTTAGAAACACTGAGAGGGGGGGGTGAATCAGTGTTTGTCTATTTATTATATTTCAGAAATTTAAACATAAATCAAATATACATCCAATGAAGCTTAACACAAGAACACATACCACATGATATGATTACAGGGAAACCTTGATCAGAGGAAAACCCTAGTGGGAATTAGTACCCACAAATATTGTACTAGTATAATGAACCTGTTAAAGTTCCTTTGCCCTGTTAGAAGCAGTATTTACAATGCAAGTACAATGACCCTATTAGGAGTCTTTACAAAACCTTTTTAAAGGTATATGGCTCACTGCCAGAGCTCACTTCTCAATAAGATGAAGGCTACAACCTTCTAATAGTTGACATACACTATATCAAAAGTGAATTATTGTGATGAAACTGCTGTCTGATCAGTTCTGTGTATGCACTGATGCTCTTACTCTCTTAAAGAGCTTTATCTCATACTAACTTCTCTATAATAGTCTTCTATATCTCTCTTATGCATATTCTTCCACACTTCTAATATAACTTATCATTACATATATATATGTTCATGCCTGAATAGACGCGACCCAAAACAAGACCATAGTCAGCCCAAAAAAATAATACACAACGCTTCCAAACAAATTTTCTTAAGCATGTTTACTACAATAATAAAGACATGATTACAAACATACTATCATAGGCACTTGGCCTTTACACAAAAAAATATTATACGCTGATCCAAAACATAAGTCGGCTCCATGCTCTATCTTCTGAACTGCAGTAGTACTGTTCTTGCTGTAACTTATCCATACTGTCATTCTGTACCATGTGTGTCTAAAATTATTATGTACATGTAACATAGAACATATATGTGAATGTGCATAACCTGATTCAATCACTCACACATGCGCTAGTGTGCTGATCACTGCATAACTCTGTCTTCCCTCTTTTCTATACTTAGTCATTTTTGTCTTCCAAGTTTACTTGACAGAAACTTTATGACTTTGTTGCCATAATGACAACACAAAATAAGTCATGTATTCTCTAGGAGTCAACTTGCCAACATCCATATCTAATTCTCCTTGGTCAGAGACATAAATGTATTTATTGGGAAGTACAATGTCAAACTATAATATCCATAACCCTAATGGTTTGATCTAATCATCTTCAGTTTTGATTGGAGGTACAAACCTACTATAACTTAGTCCAAACATCTTTAAATTCACATCAATTTGGTTGGCCTTTCCTTTGAAAAAGGAAAAAGTAGCCCCAATCTTCTCTATCTTTGTACCAACCATGGTTACTATTTCTGACAAATCTAATCTTAATGGTTGCACTGATGCTAATATTTTAAAATGAGATGTTCTTTCGAACCAAGTTACATAGTAAGGATCCAAAATTGTCAAAAAACTTGCCACTTCAACTTGTAAGCCTCACAACCTTCCATAAGCCCCATACACTACATCAATCTTACCTTTGATGGTGGTAATACTATGCTGCAAAATTGAAGTCAAGGCTTCCAAAACAACATTATTATACTCTGTGACTTCCAGTTTTGATCCAGCAGGTATCTCCCCTATATCCTCTATTTGAATTTCCATATGTTTTACCTCTTTAGGCTCAATAGGAGAAGGCTCTATTACATATAGTAACTGCTTTGTAAGATCATCTATGAGCTTCCACTATTCTTTTATCTTTATCAAAGCCAATTCCCTATCTCTAACAATATCACTAGTGAGTTTCTATAATTTATCTGACAATTGGGTTGTCTTTGCCTCACTAAGGTGAGAAAAATGAGTCATTACTTGGGCTATTTCCATATCTCCTGTATTATCTAGTGTCCATATAATTTTATTCCCTTCCATATTCTCTTGAATATTCAAGATAGATGGCTTTTGATCTTTGGGAGCTAGGCTCCACATTGCAAGTGTCTGAGATTTAGGGTTATAGCTAAACCCTCTAATCATGTCTCCAACCTGAGTCTCTGATGATAGTTTGACACCAGGTTGTCTCCTTATCTGAGCTATAATGAATGCTAAAGAAAAATCTCAGCCTTCCACAAATAATACACCATTGGCCTTGACCAGTTGCTTGGCTTGTTCCGGTGTGATCTCCTCAGACTTGGGATCATAATCATGCAAGGCTTGTAAATCTTCCTCAGTAATAGGATCACCACCTGCCAATTGCAATTGCTTTCCAATATTTTGTTTCTTGTTTCCTATAAGGAAATTCTTGAATTCCCTTGTCTTTATGAAGTTGTCATCCTTGATGAATTCCTCTTGATACAACAATCTCTCATTTGTGCATGATCTAAGAGGTAACTCCTCCTCTTCTTCTGTATCCTTCTGGAGTTTCTTCCCTACCCTGATCTATTTTCTCAATAGATGATCATAGGGCCTATTACAATTTATCAAGGCTCCAATTTCATCTTTCTTTTATCTCTTAGAAGGCTCCCATGTTTCTACTCTTTGTCTCTTAGGTGGGGGCTCATTTGTCACTTCCTTCTCTAGGACCTCTGTTAGGTCAATGACATCTTCCCCTTCAACTGGAAAATTCAATGATACTACTTGGTAATCTGGATGGGTATCAGGTGAAGGACAACCATGATCACTATCATCATCATATTCAGACTCTGAATTCTCTCTGTGGCCCTTTTCTGGTACCACTAGTGCTTCCTCTAACTGATTGCACAAAAGAGTATGGTTTTCAATCATTGCATCCAACCTTTTGAGATAAGGCATGTTAGGGTAGAAACCTCCAAAATTCATCCCCTTTCTCTTTACCTACCTCTCCAGGTCCATAAGTTCATTGAACTTATTTTCTCTTTTAGCCACCTCCTCATCTTCCAAGATGTTTCTTATTAGATCTTCCTCCATACACTCTTCATGTTCTTTTGTGTAGGGGATAGTTGGTGTGAGAAACTTCTTTGCACTAAGAATGAATCCCTTAGTATCAACATGTCTATGTAGGGCCACATTCATTTTTTAATGGTTCAACTAGGCATTCACCAGGTCTAAGGCTCCTTTTCCAATAATGAAATTGTAGATCCTAAACTGCCTAGGGGTAAATGTACCCTTCCTGTGTGATGCTAAGCACTCTTTATTTGTTAGAATGAGCTACCTGATGAACTCCATTGTAGCTATCCTTGGGGGTACATTGTATGGAAAAATGTGTGGAGGGTGGGGGCAACCATAAACCCTCATTATTGTGAAATTCTTTTCATAGTAAAAATCCCCCCAATTATGGTCTCCTGGCCATTTATCCAGATATTGGCAAGGCCTCAATAACTGTATTACCTTAATAGGAAATCTAGGTTTATCAACACCTATGTACTTCAAAAGTAGATAGATTATCCAATTTTCAAAAGCACAACTCGTACTCTCTGGATGTATAATTCCATATTCTAAGCCAAAACTGAACAGGGTTGGCTTGACCATGATGAAATCTCTATGGTTGCAACATCTAACAATTCATTACTAGGAAATTATAGTAGAGGATCAAATGCATAAGGATTGAATAATGCATGAATCTTGGATGATCTTTTTTTGTTTGTATTTCTACAAATCCTTGGTGCATTTGATCAATAATATATTGTATGTAGTCATAATTGGAAGTAGTATGAAGACTCTGCATATCTAACACCATCATCAAAATTTATGAGGTGATCCTTTCTACCCCAACATCCTTTCCAAGCACTCTACATAGTGCATATGATATATACTTAATATATAAATTAAGATCTTTGTAAAAATATGGGGTTGCTCCTGGCATGGGGGCTATATAAGTCTTCATTTTCTTAGGGACATGATGATCCCTGATCAATTTAGCAGCAATGTCAGATTCTCTAGTGTATCTATTCTCTAGGCTCTTCATATTTATCTCAGTAGCCATAGGATAGTAGACATTAAAATCTTTCATTAAAGTATTTCGGTCTAGGGTGAGCAAGGGCTTTCCATCATCCCTATTAATGGTTTTTATTAAAGGGTCATATCTACTAGCCAATTCTAATATGAAATCAATGTCAACAAAGACATCAAGAACTAGCAACTTGGCTAACCCATAGGTCCAAGGGTTTGATATAGGCATGGGTTCATCACTATTATTAAAGAAATAATTGAAAAGTGAATACCCTGATGACCCTGGTGTTTTTGCATCCCTAACATAAGACATATCATCAATTAAAACATCTGCACTAACCTTTCGATTCTAGTTTGAACCTGGAAGCAAAGTGAGGAATTAATTTGAGTAGTTTCTTTTTCCTTTTGACTCATCTTTGACATCTTCACTTCTCCCACTAGTGGAGGCCATACTCTGTGCTTGACTCGTACTTCCTTTCTATTCTGTTTTCAACCCTTATTCACCGATATTGAAACAAAACTACTGAAAACCCTCACCACCAAACTATGAATTCTCTGAAAACTGTAGCTCTGAACTCTAGAACACTGTCAATTACAATCTTTATCAAATTTTGAATTAAGCATTTACCTTTTGAATCACTTGCTGCTGAAAATCTTAATCTTTCTCAGAAAACACTAGTAAACTCTTCACTCTGAGAAAATAGAAACTTGGTAAAAATGAAATGACAACGGACAAGTATACTTATAACTATTAATTGAATGTAGATTGTCACTTCTAGCTGGTAATTCAATCACTTCACCATTAGCTTCACATGTTGCAACATCAATTTTTGTTTTTAGCCATAGCATTCAAACTATCAGATAATCAATTTCTGATGAGTGTTCTTTCATAAAAAACCTTATAAAATTCAAAATCAAATCAAAATCAAATCTGATTGGCTGCATTAACTCATACTATGGCTACTTTCCCGTCTGTCATATTCTCTTTACTCTGATTGGTTAACAACTGTTAATAATGGTGCCATTCAAAATTCTATTTTAACTCTGATTCACTTCTAGTGACTTAGCGACTGAGTGATCTCCTTGTCGCTTAATGATTTCACTAACTACAGTTCTTTCAAGAGACTTAGCGACTGCTGTAGGATTAAAACTTTGATCAAAGGTTGGCACGATGTCGCTTGATATCTTAACTTAACCCTCCATCTTATGGAGACACCATGACAAAGAATCCTCTTAACTATTCTTTTACCTCAGGTTTCATTTGGAGACTAAGCGACTGTGATTTCTCTATATCACTGGATAATTTTCTTAACTCATGTTCAATCAAGAGACCACGCGACTACCGTTGATTTTACCTGCATCTGATGGTTGTTGCCTAATCTCTTACTTAAACTCATATCTAACCTTTAGTTTATCTAGAGACCTGGCAACCATTTAATCTCTGTGTCGCTTGATAATTTCTAAACCATGGTTACAATCAAGAGACTTCCCGACTACCGTTAGATTAACTTTTTGATCCACGGTTATCACGTAATCTCCAAATATTTTGCTTAACTTACTTTTGATCATGCGAATTTGCAATAAAACCTTTACTTAAACTCATATCTAACCTTTAGTTTATCCAGAGACCTAGCGACCATAGCTTTCCGCTAAGTCTCAAGACCATAAGGAATATTCATTTCCTCTTACGAGACTTAGCGACTAGGAAATAAACACATGTAAATAAGTTCGGACTTAAGTCATGAAAAAGTAACACAGAAATAGAACCAGCTTGGAAAATTTAGGGCTTTTCTACAATTTTGAACCAAATTTACTCGAAGGCTTAGGGTTTTTGACATTTTGATCTAGGTTTTGAGAAAAAACATCATTTGCAGAGATATGTAAATGGTTTCAAACATGAATCTTTACCTTCTTGGCATAAGAATGACAGGGAGTTTAAGAATTTTTAGGGTAAACTCTAAAATAGGAAATACAACCAACAGTCAGCCCGAATTATCTTTCCTATCTGACACACTACTTGGGTTTCCAACCTTGTCCCGGTGAGAAAGAAAAGCGGCGAGATTTGCCTCTACATGGATTTTTGCAATTTGAACAAGGTATCTAAGAAGGATAATCACCCTCTCCCCTCATTGGATGAGGTATTGCAAATCATGAATGGATCTCAAATAATGTCCTTTTTGGATGGGTACTCTAGGTATAACCAGGTCATGGCTAAGTACAAAGATAGAGACAAAATGACGTTCACCACCAAGTGGGGAATGTTTGCATACCGAAGGATGCCCTTTGGCCTGAACAATGTAGGGGCCACATTTCAAAAGGCTATGGACATTGCGTTTGAAGCCCTAGTAAACCTATGTATAATCATCTACATGGATGATTTGACCATCTTTTCCTAGGACATGCGTGATCATTCCGCCCACCTTGCCCAAATTTAGGAGAGATGTCGCCGGTATAGAATTTCCCTCAACCCTAAGAAATGTATATTTAGGGTCATTGAAGGGAAGCTTCTTAGGCATATTGTCTCTGAGAAGGGTATATCCATTAACCCTGAGAGAGTTGAAGCACTGCTGAATCTACAAATGCCCAGTAGTAAGAAATAAATGAGGTCTTTCTTCGAAAAGATAAATTTTGTCTAGTAGTTCATTACTAGATTCGTCGAGATAGTAAAACCACTCAATGAGATGATGAAGAAAGATACAAAGATTGAGTGGATTCCTGAAGCAAAGCGAGCATTCACCCAGATGAAACAAATGATCATGGAGGCACTAGTCTTGCCTAGTCTAGACTATTCCCTCCCATTTCACATATACTCCTTTGCTTCGCCGCATTCTGTCGTGGCAGTTTTGACCCAGAAAGTTGAAGGGGAAGAATGACCAATAGCTTTTATGAGCTCCCCTTTTAACAATGCTAAAGTCTGGTATTCATCTTTGGAAAAGTAGGCCTTTTCTCTCATCCACGCCATGAATAAATTCTGGCATTACATTCTCTGGAGAAAAGTGTACGCTATCATCTCAGACAAGGCTGTTAAGTCTGTTCTCCTACAGAGTGAATTGGGTGAACGATGGGGGAAATGGATGGCCATCCTCCAAGAGTATGATTTGGAAATGCAACCCATGAAGATAGTCCGAGGCTAGGGACTATGTAGAGCGATGGCAGAAGGAACTCCAGATATTGAATGCCAAGCATATACAGTGGAGTCCATCACTCAAGACCTAAGGTATACCAACCTGGTATACTTATTTTTGAATAAAAGATGCCCGGAGGGGCTAACCCCAAACAAATGTCACACCCTATGGCTAAAAAGTGCACACTTCATGATAAAAAATGGAATGCTTTTTCGCAGGAACTATGAAGGGGTATACCTTTGGTGTATTGATAGAGACCAAGTTGCGAGAATGATTGAAGAATTTCATGGGCAATTTGGAACTGGGCATGGCTCAGATGATGCCACTACCCATTAGATCCTTTAGGCTAGATACTATTGACCTTGCATCTTTAAGGATGTCTACACTCACGTTAGGAGATGCCACACTTGCCAAACAACAACACATCATGAGCGGAACCCGGCTATGCCTTTGTAGCCGGTTTTCAAAGCTAGACCCTTCACCCTATGGGCATTTGAATTTATCATGGAAATCAACCCCAACTTTTCTACCACCCACTGATACATTCTAAATGCTACCGATTATTTCACCCAGTGGTTTGAAGTGATTCCTTGCAAAAACAACACGGAAGATATAGTTTTTAAGTTCTTGGAAGAAAACATAGTCACCCATTTCAGAATGCCATTTTCTATAGTGTGTGACAATGGTCTAATGTTTTCTTAGGCACAATTACTCAAATGGATCTATGAAAGTAAGGTCACCCTGAAATTCACTAGCAACTACTACCCCTAGGGTAATGGTGTGGCTGAATCTACCAACAAAAATATACTTGAGGTGATCAAACATCTGCTAGAACAAAACCCCAGGACTGGCACAAAAAGCTTAGATTCACTATTTGGGATGATTGTATCAGAATAAAGGTAGCTCTGGGGACATCCCCATTCCACCTGGTTTATGTCCAGAATGCAGTATTCCCCATCAACTTATAGATCTCGGTATTATAGTTTATGTAGGAATTTAGCAATCAGGACAACATTGTGGAGGTTTAGATTCTGAACCTGATGCGAATGGAGGAACAAAGAGACAAAACCCTTGAACCTTTGAACCCTTAGTTTAAAAGAGACCCCACAATATGTAGACAGGTGTCCAAAAAGGTTCTGGAATTCAGTGAGGTTGATGTCACTGGGAACACAGGATTATGGCAAGGCTTTATTGAGGATCTCTTGATAGGTGGGTGATGTGCGGAGAAGATCCAAGATGGAAATTTGGGCTAGAATATTCCCTAGGTGTCCCAAAATGTTGTATTGGGTCCCATCAGATGGGGTAGGACTGACACATGCAACTATTATCCTACCTCTACGAGTGGTGATTGCACATTGGTTATCAGCACCCTTGACATGGATGACGTTGACAGGGGACTAGACTAGGGATATGCAGCCGATGAGATTATTGTAGTTGATATATACATTTGTATAATCCTTTCTATCAGTGTTTTCTCCTTGCTTAGCCTTCCCTTGATCAGAGGACTGAGTAGGATTGCCTGGGCCTATGCCTGAAGTGTGTTTAGGGAATGTATTTTGATAGATTTTAAGGTCCACATTTGGTGATGGTTGGGAAGGAGAGTCCACTTCAATTTCCTTGTGGCCGATGAGATCCTGGATGTAATGTTTTAAATTCATGCATTTGAGAGTGGTGTGTCCTTTAACACCGTGGTATTCACTATTGTCATTGTCTTTATACCAGGCTGGCTTAGGTGTTGAGTCATCAACTGGCTATGTTTTTTGGTACATGACTTGGTTAGCTTGGACCAGTTTGCGAAAGATGACATCGATGGGTTCACCCAAAGGGGTAAACGTGTGTTGTGCTATATTCAAAGCACAAGATCTTTGTTTTCCCTGCGAGACTGATATAGCATTTTTCTGATTCATAGGACCTTGATAGTTGTGTTGATATGATGTCCCCAGAGAGGGATAGATAGTCATGCCTTGAGGGCACATATTTTGCTGGTAAGTCAGTTGGGAATACACAAGATTGGGCTATTGATACATGGGAGGAGGTTGCGGGTACATTCATGGTGCTTGCTGATAAGTTTGGGTAGGTGCATTAGGGTCGGCTACCACAACCTAAACATGTTTGGTGTCAGTGGTTCCATTTGTTACTGCATTTTTGTTCTTGTTCTAGTATTGTGATTGATCATTGTTATGTTTGTTAGGCTGGGATTCTTTGTAGTGCTTGATGGCACCCTCTTCTACAAGACCTTTTTCAAGATCCATACATTTAATTCTCATGTCGTGATAAGTTTGTATACAGTTCATGCGCATGTGATAGGCAAGCTTAGGACAGAGGTTGTTAATGAAGATTTTGATAAGATATTTCTCTAGGGGTTGGTAGAACAACCTTGTAGTAAGCCCTTGCTAGCGCTGAAGATAATCAACTAGGCTCTCTCCTCCCTTTTGTTTGGAATTGCATAGGTCAAGGAGTGAGAGTTCATTTTTGACGTTATGTGCGTATTGGGCCACAAACTTTTCAGATAATTCAGCGAAAGTAGAGACTGTGCCATAAGGGATTTTGTAGAACCACTCAAGAGCAGTTCCTCAGCTTTTTGGAAATAGTCTCATGAGGAAATTATCGCTATAGGCCATTTCTCGGAAGGCCATGTAGAATTATTTCATGTGAGTCACAAGATCTCCCTTCCCTCGATATTTATCAAATTTTGGGGTCTCAAAGTGATTAGGGAAGGGTATAGCAGTGATGGATCGATCAAATAGATAAGGACACACTTCATCAAACTTGAATGTCTTAGCCTCTTTCCCGGCTTTTAGCTCCTTGAGAGCATTCTTCATTTCCTCCCATTCATGATTGATTTGCGGGGGAGGATTGTTAATCATGATTGCATGGTTCCCTTGCAACTGATATGGATCAAATGTAGAATATGGAGGATTCTGTGGGGGATATTGTGGTGTTTGATATGATGGTTTCTAGTTAACATATATGGGCTATTGTGGTGAAAGCTGCGGTTGAGGGGAATATTGCAGTGGAGGAGGTGTCAACCGTTGATAAGATTTTTGCAACTACTGGAAATATGCTTGTATTTGTTGCGGAATTGGATAGGTGGGATGAGCTTGTTGCGCACCTATATAGGATGGAGGATAGGTATTTTGCAAAGGAATGCCCCCAATGGGAACATTGAATTGTTGTGGAAGTTGAATTGTTTGTGATGCAGCAGAAGATGGCATGGCTAGGTAACTGGAGGAATGAGTTTGTGGTTGCTGCATGGGTTGGATGAAAGGATTAGCAAACTATTATAGTGGTTACGCCATGAGGGAGTTTTCCCCCAATTTTTGTGGTTGTGGCTGCTGTTTAGTTTGGATGGTGGGTTGCGTAGCAACAAAGGGGTTGATTTGTTGCTGTTGTGCTTGGGATGTGAATGGGTTGGTGATTTGCTGCTGCGGTTGTTGTTGTGGGGATGGCTATTGTATGGATTATTGCTGCTAAATTGGTTGTTGTTGTTGGATAGGTTTCTATTGTTGGATAGGTTGTTGTTTCTGTTGTTGCGTAGGTTGTTGTTGATGTTCCTGTTGGATAGGTTGTTGTTGCTTTTGGATGGGTTGGATGAGAATTTGGGGTACGACGAAGGGATTCGTAGATGGTTGTTGCATAGGGGATTTCTGTTGAACAACATTTGAGGTAGAACTGCTGGCATACATTGTGATTGTGTTGCTGGTGGAGCAGGAAAATTGCACCCTTGCAGAAATAAGGGTTGGTTATAAGCATTGGTAGGTGGCATGCCTATGGTGAAGAAAGGTGTAATAGGCATGGAGAGTTGGGTGCTTTGATGCTGCAAACTGGTTGTTTCACTCTGAATAGGCTGAGTGGGAATGGGTGGAATGGTGGTTTGTTGAGTGCTGACCGGTGATTGTGGAAAGTTTGCAATGAATGTTAGGATTGCTTGTGAAAGAGGAGTGACTATGGCTTAAGGAGGTGCCTGCATAGTGATAGGGGGTATTGTTTGTGTTTCTGATGTTGCATCAGGAGGTGGGGCTCTCGAGGTAGATGAAGGTGTTATGTGCATGATGGAGGGTGGAATGGAGGGATGGACTACCTGCATGATAAGAGTTCCCACTTGTAGGGCTCATTGAAGTGGATCAAAAACTTCATTTCTAGTGGGATGAGGATGTTCCCCTAGAAGTGCCATAGGTCATGTGACAAGTGTAGGTATAATCCAAGGCGGGAGTTGAAGTCCTTGTTGTTGAATGTCCAAGAGTACCTGATTGTTGTTGCATCCACTCATGGCGTTTGCCATGTGGACATGCAATGGATGGTTGATAAATGTTTCCATGGTACTCAGGGTGGGAGTCTCATTAGTGTCTACCTAGATATGTTCAATTTGATCATTGGGCTAAGGCGGATAAGTAACCATGGCGTTGGTGTTGTTAGTCGTAGATGAGCTAGTGGCAAGATTAGAGTCCATGTTCTTCCTCTTCTTAGTGGCTTGTGTGATAGGTGGCATGAAATGACTATCCTAAGGGAATATGAGATGCAAGATGTAATGCAAAGATGTGCCTAGGAAGCTAAGGGTGATGATGCTAGGATTAGGATGCATTTAGGGTGATGAATATGCTCCTAAGGACTAAGGATAACTTGGTGCATGCATGGATTAAGGGTTGCTTTCCCTAATGTAAGATCAAGTGGATATGATTATCTACCTAAGACAGACTTGTGGTCTTTGACAGACGAGATTATTTGTTAATGCGAACCAACCTTTTGGTCAAGGTGATGAGGTTGCAAAAGAAAAAGGGGATTATGCTAAATAATGCTTAGTTTAAGGACATTCAAGGATGGGGTTTGATTAAGATGTAGGTTTTTAGCAACTCAAAAGGGGATGCAATACCAAGTGAGGTATGTGATCAAGGATGCTTTGGATGATGATTAGGATGATAATAGGTTGATTAGGATTGATTTGATTAATGCAGGATTATGCTAGGATGAGTGTGTGATGTTTTTCTAGAGGTGACAACCTAAGGGAGGTCCTAAAATGCAAGCTAAGTGAACTTAAGAAGAGGAGGAACTTTTGTTTGTTGTGGTAAACCAGCTAGTCGTATTGCTCAAATCCAACAAAAGAAGAATTTAGATGATATTTGCCCATGAAACGAGCAACCTTGTTGTTGTAGATCACTTTGTCAAATTCTTCCCATTTATGAATCTCTTGTTTGATGGAATCAATGATGTGTTGGTACTTGGTAGCCTCTCGGG
>MU225951.1:869401-886698 GCA_018584345.1 Thuja plicata | reverse complement strand
AAGACCAAATTCTAAAAATTAGAGCCCAAGGTAATCTTTGCAAAGGGACGTTGTCTTGATAATTTGGCAAAAGTTTGATCTCATTCTGATTTTCAATAGATTTGTTCCATGGCAAGAACCAATTTCAGCATAGTCAAACTAGAAAAGAACAAGCATGTGTTTGAAAACAATCCGACAAGGGAAAAAGCAACCTTGAAGGATACAAGCACATGACAAATTTGAATGTTGGGTATTCTGTTTGTGTTTTGGATTTTGCAAATGTTGTTCAAACACTTCAAGAACACATCTACCTAAGGAATTGGCTTCAATGAAATATTATAGACCCATTTCTTGGTAGTATATCAACTAACACAGCAGTGTCACCCCCGAAAGGGTGCCCATGTTTTTTCCTTTTTTGAGGTATTGTTGTCGTGCTACAAAGATCTCTTTCGCAACACAATACCTTGGGACACATATGATGGGGATCTTGGGGGGAGATTCTTCCCTCCCCTTGTACTATAATAAGTCATCGTTTGGAGGTGAATCGGGTAGCTTCTATTACTATAGTGTTTATTAAATGTCTCTATTTGATTGTATCATCTATGTCCGTGCAAGCACGATTTAGGCGTATAGCCCCATAAAGCATCTTGACAAAAGTGGTCATGTAAATGTAATTAAGATCGTGAGGCCGCACTTAAGTTAGATGAGAGCCGAGTATAATCTCAAATGCCAATCGACTCCCGAGGCTTTAACCCCAAGGAGTAAATTTGATTAACGTGAGTTAGAGTGGTGTGGCTTACACCTTGTTCTCATGTGGGTCGTTCTTGGGAGATTTTTCCCTCAACCGGTAGGCCCATCTAAATGATTCAAAGTAAATTAGATTGGCGAAAAAAAGGAATCTGAATTTATGATTCTCCCAGAAGGGGAAAAGAGCATACTCTTCTATCCAGTATCTTTTTCTCCACAAGCACGTAAGACAAGCTTTGTTCTTTCCCAAAAGATTCAATTGTTTAACACAAAGTAAGTGTGTCTAGGTTTTTGATCTTCCCAAAAGGGAAGAGAGCATAATCCCCTAACAGTCACTTAGGATTAGACAAAATAATCTAACTAATTAGTCTATGTGCCTAAAAAATATTAACACAAATACGATCATTTGGTCGATTTTGACGTGAGGCAACCTGCAATACCAACGTGAATAGTTTTGAAGTTGTGTCTTTGACAAGCGGTGCTGCAAAATAACTGATCAATAGTTTCAATTTAACCCTTTGGCAAGTGTTGAAAATACAAAAAACCACTAGACAATTGTTAGCAAATGATCAAAACAATTTGACAGAGCGTAGACGACGATTTAGGGTGCAGATGCTGGTTCTTGTTTTAGCCTAAAAAAAAATGATAGAATACAGAAAATAGGCTAGAAACACAGAAAAATAGAAAGTTTGTTATACCATTCGCGGATGCCGATTCTTGAAACGCAGATGCCGATTCAATGATTTTCCTGTATTGGCATTTGCGCAGACACTGAAACATGAATTAGCATTTCTAAAGATGTTGTTGTACTTGCAAATTCCCAAAAACACAACAAAATAGAAAACAAAGTCACTTTTTCCTTCTTCTTAGTCTTTAGTTTGATCAAATTTAGCCATTTTGAGAGTTTTAAAACAATTAAAAGCTAGTGTTCTTTTACAAAGTGATCAAGAATCATTCCCATACGAAAATTTTAACATTATAATTGCTTGTGAAATTGATTTTTGCTAAAAAATAGAATGCTCAAATATTAAAAAGCAGTGGGAAAGACAGTGGATCTTGAAAAATTAAAAAGTTATGCTTTCAAATCCTTAAAATGGCAATGCCAGGTGGAGATGTCAGTTCAGTGTGCAGACACTGGTTCAACGTAGACGTCGAATGATAGTTCAATGAGAATTGACATTTGCACAGACGCCTCTGCATAAAACGTAGATGTTGATCTGCGTGCTTGGAAAAATCTAATAGAAAGAAAGACAAGAACTTAGAAAATTTAGGGACGTGGCTCTCACCAGGCGTGCCAGAATGTAGTATGGTGAAATCCTCAATCTATTGGGAGCAAGCTCAAACTTCAAAATTTAGTGGGTTAGCACACATGATTCATGAAGTAAACAAAGAAACCAATAAAATACAACATCATAACATCAGATAGAACTAAAACAAGTATATTGCACCCTATTCTACTTATTTTATTTGTTCTTTTAGATTAAATGTGGGTGTGCTCTCTCAAACACACAAAATGCAATGATCCCCAATGCAAAATGCAAGATTGCGAATAATGAAGGAATTCAAGAACTAGTATAAGGAACTAGTCTCAAATTCTTCACAAGATGATATTCTAGGCTTATGAATATGATATACTAACTATGAAAGATTGAAGCTATGAAAGATGCAAAGTAACAACTATGATTCATTTTAACCAAATTGAATCCTAGCATGTGATTTCTATGTGATTTAAGCTTAAAAACATGAGCATGAAAACAAGAAATGAAAATATGAAATCTTGAGCTATGTTAGCATAATAACAATGCAAATATGAGAGATGAAAAATGAAGAGGAGAAGGCCTCTATTTATAGAATTTTAGAGGAGAAGAAGAGGGCTTGGATGATGTGGCATCTATGTGGAATCCACATAAGAGCCACATAAGGGACACATAGGCTGGAGGGGATGGCCAATTTTGAGTCAAACCTGGCATTAAATGTTGAGTGGCTCAACATTTCCAAGTGGGGGACAAAGTTGTAAGAAGAAATTAAGAGGGATGGGTGCCCATTTTGGAGAGAATTTCCCCATGTGGGTGAGCATTCCATTAGCCTTAAAAAGGTTAGGAATCACCCTTTAAACATGATCAGAGGACAGTTAGGTGGGTAAATATACTTAGGAAATGAGGTGATGGGAGTAGGGTCAGAATAGGGTAGGCTTAGGGTAGGTCTCTAGGTTGTATTAATAGGTTCCTAGCTAGGGTTTAGATTATAATTCAAATTAAATTTGAATAAATCATGGTTTAGAAGAATTAGGAATATGGAGGATTTTAATAAATGTAAATTTATTAAAAAGGGAATTTCATGAGACAAATGTATTTAAATAAAATACATTAGAATAGTATTTAAGCTATTGATAAATACTAGAAAATGAAACTATTTAATTGATTAAATTAAATAGTTAGAGGAATAAGAGGGAAAATAATATTAATAATAATATTAATATTTTTTGGACGTCTACATTTTTCCCCTATTTGACGTGGTGTTGCAAGTGACATTACGTCAAAGAAAATGAAATGAGTTTCCCCAGAGGAAGAGGGTTTCTAAGAGTCATGTTGAAGCAACGATGGTACAGGGTTATGCCCCCTCGAGAAAAGAACACAAGGAAGATGACGTTGTGGAATTTTGTCAAAAAAGGATGCAATGGGCAGTAGGAAGAGAGAGGAGGGAATAAATAGAAGCCTTCTGAAATGCGATTAAGAATGTAGTTAGGAATTCTAATGCAAATGAAATGAATGCAGCTAACGAGCACTAGGGATCCATTTGTGTGAAAAATATGGAGAGCACATCTGATTTTGATAGTGCAATAGGAAGTATGCATCAGGTGTTAGAAAACATAGATGACAAGATTCCTTTGTGTGGACTAGACACAAACAAAAGCACACTGCAAAAGATGCATGTATCAGTAGCCACCAGTCACAATGCACCAAGATATAGCAGATCGAGGTAGTGGTGAGTAGGTGTAAATAGACACAAAAAGATTAAATCAATAAAGAAGGCCTCATGACCAAGCAGTCATTTAGTCCAAAGTTCTTTCTATGAGTAGGATTTGATAAGCTGACGCCGGAAGGATGCATCCTGATGGGCAAAGATTGGGTTTGATGTGATTGAGGAAATAGTCGCTTGCAAAAGCTGTGAACAGAATGAGGAGCAAGGATGATTGGTTGCAAAACTGATTTGTGTAAAACATGATTGTAGTCGTAAGAGTCAAAACGTCACTGGAATTTAAAAAACAGAGTGATGCAAAAATAAACAATGGTTTATTGCAAGATTTTTTAGGATATGTGATGTTTTTGGAATTTTTGAAGTTTTGTGGATTTTTCACGATTTTTAAATGCTTTTGTGATTTTTGACGTATTAGAACTGTACAACAGGATGATTTATACAAAAAGATACATAGGGGGAAGGAAAATGGGTGGGGAATTTTTTTTTGGGGAAAATGGGGGCTATAAGAGGGGTTGGGGGGCTTAAGGAAGGTCATTTGTGAATAGTGAATAGTAAAAACTGAGCTTTGGAGTGAAAAGATGGCTGACAAGAGGATGAAGGGGCAGTTGGGGGAGCGCGTGCGCACACATGAGAGGCCCACCAAGCGACCGGTACCGGTGAGTGACTCAACCAAAACCTCACATTTATTAGTGTCAAAGTTATTAATGCTTGTGGGATGGGTAGATGGGTCATTAATGAGGGAAATTAGGGTTGCAAAATGGAGATATTGATTCTTGAACCAGCATCTACGAAGACGCTGATCCCTAGATCGACGTCTTTGAAGACACCGATCCCTGAACTAGCATCTCCACATATGTCAGTGTCGGATAAGTGTCTTCAAAGATGCTGGACCCAGACCCCCATCTGCGAAGATGGTAGTTTACGGAGAAAGATGGAAAAGATGCCGGTGTATAAACCAGCATTTTCAGTTGAACTGGCATCTACGCCTAAAAGGGCAGACACCGAGGGGAAGGGAAATGGAGGGACCTGACGGGGGCCGGGGATGGGTCGACAAAAGACCTAGGGACAAGATGCCCCACTTTGGGAGGGATTAGGGTAGGACTAGAAGAAAAAGGGGTTGACATGGTGGATTTTGAAATTTGCAGGAACAGTTCCCACCATTGGGATTGCGGGAGAACTAGTGGTCGACCATGGAGTTGGAGTCGCAGCTCACTGAGGATGACTGGGGTTTGTTAGCTATGGTTGGGTTAGACTATGCACCCCATTGGCCTAGGCTACGAGTGCACAATGGGATGATGACCATGTTGATTGAGCGATGGCACAACGATACCACTACATTTCATTTGCCTACTAGAGAGGCGACAATCATGCTGGAGGACGTGTGGCAGATTCTTCAGATACCTATTTGAGGGGCGATACCATAGTACCAATTAGAGGAAAACAACCACTATATGGAGATCATATTCGAGAGAGCTATGAGGAGGATCCTGACGTACATGACCTGGATGCCCTGGCAGCCAGCAGTCGACAAGAGACTACGGCGGATAGCCTTGTATTTGGTTGGGTTGATCAGAGGGTGCATGTTAGCAAACTTGGCGGGAAATAGTTTTGGCATGGGATGGTTGCGTGTGCTAGATGAGATGCTAGAGGATGGTACTAATTATTGTTGGGGGTACATTGTCTTAGGATAGTTGTACCATGATCTACACATGATTGCATATCGCAGGGTGCACAACATGGGGACAGGCGTTACTTTGATGTTAGTTTGGGCCTTGAAGCACATCGCAATGTTTCAGCCTGAGAGTGTGAGAGGCATGATAGCCTGGAGAGCCCTATGCCTACAGATACAAGCTTCCTTTGAGATATACCTCCATTGGATAGACCAACTACTGGAAATGATTGCTTGATGGGGTACAGGTTTTCTGTTAGACCCCGTACAGACTCTGCGAGCCATGGGGAGCTATGGACTGGGAGACAAGAGTAGAGGATGGATTTTAGGATTTTTTTATACTATCATACGTTCAGACTAATTTATTTCTACTGGGGAGGACCATCCACCAGATAGAGAGGTATAGACCATCGAGGGTTATGAGACAATTTGGGCTACAGCAGGGAGTGGTGGCAGAGGATGCCTTACATCCTCATGTCACTAGGGAGGTAGGCACATGAGGAAGGTACACAAATACTTTGATAGTGAGGGCATCCTGGAGGGACATGGTGCAGATAGACTTTGTGGCATGACTTGATGTTACAGATGTAGGGATGACTCCTAAGTATGCAGCATGGTGGGCTGCACACACACCATTGCGACTGATAGACCTAGCTCAGGTGGCTACTCACGAGCAGTTGATAGGGGATATGGATTTGGATGATGGGACCACCATAGGAGATCCCCCAGAGACCTTGACAACAAGTCAGAGGAGGAGGCCATAGAGATGGGTTAGACCTCAAATAGAGGCACAGCCGGGGGTTGGACCAGATCAGGGGCCATAGGGGCCACCACCAGTATAGGGATAGGTACAGGCACCATAGGTGCCACCATAGGTGTAGGTGCCACATGGGCCTCAGGGGCCACCCATAGGATTTGTAGCATATGAGACTCATGACACTATCATCGCATAGTGAGACAGTCTTCAGATGGAGTGTGCGAGACTGCAGGGATTACTAGAAATGGCACAGGTATCAGATATGAGCCTACACACTGTGACTACCTAGATATAGGGGTTACTAACTGTAGAGACAACACAGGCTGACAGAGCAGAGGGTTCACTTGATACCCTATAGGGTAGGGTTGACTCAGGAGAGTTTTCCATGGTTGATTTGACACAAGACACTATAGCGCTACATATCGAGATAGGTACACTTACAGACCAGTTGGATACTCTTACCTTGTAGATGGAACAGGCCACTAAGAAGATCTTGGCATTGACCTCAGAGAGGGATGCAACATAGCAACAGGCTGAGACTTACAGGGTTGAGTGAGATATCACCAGATAGGTAGCCATTGCAGGTGGGGCTGGGCAGGTTGTGGCAGAGGCATTCACAGCTCATAAAGATGTGAACAGGGTAGGAAGAGAGGCATCCCACTATCGCGCATTATATCATTAGCTAGTTCCTAAGGGACAAATGCTAGAGTACTCAGAGAGGTCTCAATCTCAGAGCACAATGCGGACTTTAGCATCATAGGGATCTGTGGGCATGCCACCACGTCCACCACCAGAGCAGGGAGGTGCATTAGCACAGCCACCAGCATGATTCCGTAGAGGATCATGTGACACACATTTTTGCATTTTGAGATACATGTATATTGGCACCAAGGTGCACATGATGTATTTTATTGACATTTGATATATATATATATATATATATATATATATATATATATATATATGATCGATGAGGACTCTTATGATGTTCATGATGTATGATTTGTATGTTGTGATCTATATGATGTTTTGATGTAGACGCCTATATGATTATTGACATTTGGTGCTTGCAGGATGTGATGTAGATGTATGACACATTGTGTATGCAGGATGGTTTTATGACTATGTATATATGATGCATGACTCATGCAGGGTGGATGATGCTATGATGTACTGAAGTGTGTGGATGTAGGATGTGATGTAATTTTATGATGTATGCAAATGTATAGGTGATGTTTTATGAATATGTATATGAATGTTGAAATCTAAATGATTTAATAATGAAAGAGTAAAATGAATCTAAATGTGTTAACAATGCAATAAACCTAAGATGAATTAATTATGCATGAGGTACATGATTTAAAAATGCAAGAAAATAAAATTAATCTAAATGTTTTAACAATGCAAGATGAATTAATTATCAAGACACCAAAATGATTTTGACTATTCAATTAAATGAAGAACTTAATGAAACCTAGTGATGGATTTAATGCAAACTAATGATGAACCTAATGCAATCTAATGAAGAACCTAATGATGTGACAACTAGATGCAATGGATGTGATCGATGCAAGCGACGAGATGGGACTCGTATTTTTGTTGTGTGTCACGATCAACTAATGAACTAGCTAGGGGGACTACGAAGGACCAGGCAGAAAATGTTAGCATGACGATGACTTAGGATGTTAGTGTGATGGAAAGAAGACTATATATATCATGAATATACAATGATCAAACTGAGTGATTAATTACAAGCGATTAGTTACAATGATTATGCACAAAAGTTGTTGTCGAGATTCAATTGGATTGTGTTGTTGTCTTGATGCGTGTGATAGTTGAGTATGTTGATCGATTAGTTCAAGAGGAAGGATACATCCTATGAGAACCCATTGATGATCTAGATTTAAGTCAATGACAGGAAGGATACATCCTCAATGGGCTCATTTCCAAAAAGATGGGATTCATAAAGTTGATTGGTCAAATGTGCACTATGATCAAACTGTAGAACCAACGTATGATTTTAAATATCATAACTATAACTGGGGACATGAGAAATATATAAGACTAAAGCATAGGGATTGGGATAGTAAAATGTATGGATAACAATATACAAGATTATGTGTACAAAAGCTCAGGATAAAAGATAGGAGGATTACTTAGGACTAGTGCATATGATATGCAAACACCTAGGGAATACGGGAAATGTTGAGGTTTGCGGAGATGTGGTGATGGGTGGAAATGAGAGTTTGATAGATAATGGAACGGTCCACCATGTGTGACACCTATTTCTAGGTTTTCATTATGCATACTTGTCCAAGGTGCATGATTGCAAAGTTTTCACCATTGGACAAAAGTTTTCTCTTTATTTTTCTTTTTTTTTTAAAATTTTTTTGGATCTTTTTGATGTTTTTGATGTTGTCCAAGTGCCTATTTGCCTGTTTTTCATCGGGACAACCATTTTTTTCAGCTTCATTTTTCTTCTTTTTTTGAGATTTTATTAGGACTATTTTTCATTGTTTTTGTGCTTTCTTCAGGACTTTTTACACTTTTTATTGATTTTCTCAGATAACTAGAATGAACAACTAGCCGTCAGGCATAGAAGCGCTTGAGATGAATGATGTTGATAGGATCATTCAAGGGTTCTCCTTCAGGAGTGGAGATTTGATATGCCCCAAAACAAAAGCATGTAGTGAAAACATATGGGCCTTCCCAGGTGACTTCAAACTTGCCTTTCTTTTCCCGATCAGTACCCACTTTCTAATTTTCCTTTAGCACAAGGTCCCCTACTTGAAATTGGCATGGGTGGACCTTCTTGTTGTAGTTTTGCTTGAGTCTATTCTGATAGATAATCAAGTGATCATAGGCTTGCATGCGCTTTAAATCTATTAGATCAAGTTGTGTGAGTCATTCCACTCGGTAATCTTCATCATCAATCAGGCCTCTCAGTGATACCCAGAGGGATGGTAGTTTGACCTCAATTGGTAAGACTGCCTCAGTGCCATAGACTAGGGAATAGGGAGTAGTGCCAGTAGGAGTATGGTAGGAAGTGTGATATTCCCAGAGGGTGGGGTTGATCTAGAGATGCCAGTCATGACCAATATCATTGACAACTTTCTTGAGGATTTTGAGGATGGTTTTATTAGTTGCCTTAGCTTGGCCATTACCTTGCGGGAAATATGGACTGGAGAAATGGTGATGGATATGGAGGCAAGCGCAGAGATCACTGACATTTTTATTTTCAAATGGTGTTCCTTGATCTGTGAAGATGGTGGAGGGTATGCTAAAATGGAAAACAATGTGATAGAGGATGAACTTGGAGATCTAGACACCTATAGTGAGTGTGAGCAGAATTGCTTCAACCCACTTTTTAAAGTACTCCATAGCTGTGATTATGTACTTGTGGCCTTCAGATGAGAGGGGAGTAATCTTACCAATGAGGTAAAAGCCCAAACAAGAAAAGGTCCAAGGAGGTGCAATAGGTCTAAGGTCCTATGCAGGATCATGAATCAGATTGGCATGCTGTTGGCAAGGTAGGCACTTCTTGACAAACTCACAAGCATCATGTTCCATTGTAGGCCAATAGTACCCTGCACGTAGAAGTTTCTTGGCTAGGACCATGCCACTCATGTGGGCACCGTAGATTCTAGCATGTTCCTCTTGTAAATCCTGGGCGGCTTCATTTTCATCTAAATACCTAGAGAGCATGTTGTGATAACCTCGATGATAAAGGGTGTTGGCTATGAGGGTGTATCGGGAAGCTCTACAGATAAAGTTTTGGCATTGGGTTGCAGTGAGGTGAGGAGATATAATACCATTTTGTAGGTAAGCTTGGATATCATGGTACCACAGGGACTGGGGACCAACCAAGAAACATACGTGATACGATTTATCATTCTCATAAGTGGGAACATGAAGTTGCTCAACTCAGAATTTGTATTGTGTAAACGCATGAGGAATCTCTAGGAGGGAGCCAATTGTGGCCATTGCATCAGTAGGTTTGTTCTATAAGTGTGGTACCTATGTTATTTTCAAGTGGAGGAAGTGTTCTTTCAGCTTGTCAACCATCTGCTTATATGGTGTCAATTTGTTGTCTTTGGTTTGACACTCATCTAGGACTTGTTTGATGATGAGATGGGAGTCGTTGAAGACATATATATCTATGATATTCCATTCTATAGCCATGCAGATTCCTGTAATTAGTGCCTCATATCCTGAAATGTTGTTCATACAGGGAAATCCCAATTTAAATGACATAGGGATGTAGTCACCTTGAGGTGTGATGAAAAGTATTCCTGCCCCTGCACCATGAATTGTGTAGGACCCATCAAAGTAGAGTTTCCAAGTTGGTTGTTCTTCTACCATGTACAAATGCTCATCTAGAAATTCTGTGACCAAAGGATATGCATCTACCAATGGTGCTTCTACTAGCTTATCAGCGATGACTTGCCCTTTAATGGCTTTTCTATCGACATATTGAATATCAAACTCACTTAACAACATAACCCATTTTTCCATTCGACCTGTAAGCATAGTCCTGGAGGGTAGATACTTGAGAGGATCCACCTTTGAAATGAGCTTGGTTGTATGAATAAGCATATAGTGGCAAAGTTTTTGAGTGGCAAAGATCACTTCTAGACATGCTTTTTCCATAGGTGAATAGTTGAGCTCATAACCCACTAAGGTCTGACTAATGTAATAAATAGCTCTTTCTTTACCTTCATCATCCAACTAAGTGAGGATTGCCCCTAGTGTTGTGGTAGTAGCAGAAATGTATAGGATGAGTGGTCAACCAGGTACAGGTGGTACCAAGATGGGTGGATTAGCCAAGTATTCTTTGATTTTGTCGAAACTCTTCTAACATTGAGGATCCCACTTGAATATGTTATCTTTTCACAGGAGATGAGTGAATGGTTGGCACTTGTCTGCTAGTTGAGAGATAAAATTGCACAAAGATTGTAGCTTTCCTTGGAGGCTGCATAGTTGTCAGATTGTTTTTGGTGGAGGCATCTCTATGATAGCTTGTAATTTATTTGGTTCTATTTCAATGCCTCATCTGGATACAATGAGTTTTCCTAACGTGACCCCAAAGACACACTTCTTAGGGTTGAGCATTAAGCAGTAGTGTCCAAATTTGTCAAAGACACATTCCAAAACATTTAGGTGATCTTCTCTTTTTATTGATTTTGCCAAGATGTCATCCACATAGTCTTCAAGAATCTTGTGGAACATGTCATGAAAAATGACAGTCATGGCCCTTTGATAGGCTGCCCCAGTGTTCTTTAAGCCAAAAGGCATCATGTTATAGCAGAAGGTGCCCCAGGGGAATGTGAATGTTTTCTTATACTGATCTTCTACAATGCGGATCTGATTATATCTGGAAAATTCATCCATGAGTGACAATATCTCATGTCCTACTGTGATATCCACAATCAGGTCTATGTTTGGCAAGGGGAAATTTTCCTTGGGACATGCCTTATTGAGATCTCTGAAATCTGTACATATCCTGATTGATTTATCAGGCTTAGACACTAGCACCATGTTAGAAATCCAGTTAGAATAGCCAATGGTGCAGATGATCTTGGCTTGGAGTAACTTCTCTAGCTCTTCTTTGACAAGTAGTGCCACTTTAGGGTGCATCTTTTTGAGCTTTTATTTGACAGGCTTAATGTTTGGGTCTATTGTAAGATGATGCACCACTAGGTTGGGGTCTAGTCCCGACATGTGGGAGTAAGACTAGGCAAACTTGTTTATGGATTCCTTCAAGAGGGTGACAAGATCCCTTTCTTCTTCTTTAGTCAAAGATACTGCTATGTATGTGATGGAGAGATTCTGTTTGTTTCCCAGGTTGACAGGTTTTGTTTCTTCAATGAGAATCGATGACTGCTCAGACCTGTAATCTTGGATTAGGGGAAGAGGATAATCTTCATCCTTTGGCACCTCAGAGAGGTTTTCACTAGGGGATATGCCCTTTGTTTTTACTATTTCATTATCAGATAGCACCCCAGAGGGGTTTTTGCTAGGGGATTGATTTTTCTCTTTTGTATTTTTATTTTCATTTTCATTTTTGTGGCTAAAGTTCTCCTCTTCCCCAAAGTATGCCTTTGGTCTGGTTTGTAGATATATGCTGAATCTTTCCCCCAGTCATTGCTTTTCTCAATTGCTCCCATAAAGCTTAGGAGCACGTCCTCACTTTGGAACTCGTCAACATGCATGACACTTGGTTAGTCCCAGTCTATGAGTTTAGGATGGCGGAGGGGAAGGTTAATGAAGAGAATGGAAAGTTGGTGTAGGACTGAATTTCCCAGGAAGGTTTCATTGTCAAAAATATCATCATAGGCTCTCACAACTTTCTCTTCCAGGATATCTTCGATGTTAGAAATTTCACCCAGGGATGGACAAGAGGCAAATATGTTTTTGTTGGTGCCTCCATTCATGCCAGAGCCCATGCCAAGGCCCAGGTTCTTTTCTAGTCAGGTAGGTATAATAGGATCTTTCATTCCTTGCTCTTCATAACCAAGGGCACATCCTTGGTAGTTCCATTTTTTTTGTTACCAATTTGTGAGTTGCGAGGTACTTATCTTTGAATTCATTGAGGTGACTTGTGTCCTTCGGTGGCAGATCTTTGTAGAGCCATTGGTTGATGTTTGGTGTCATTTCCTGGCCAGTCAAAGTACCTTTTGAGATAAAAGTGGTAGAACTGAATTGTAGCGTAATGGTTGTCTCTAGTTCTGTCTTTCTTAGATTAGGTTGGTGGCCTTGAGTGTGTGGATCAATTGGTAGTGCTCCAACTACGAAGGCATTAGATAGACTGTACTCACCACAACCTTTGTTGTTGATCTTGACCATGGATAAGGTGGAAGAGAGGATTGTTTTTGTGTCTAAATGGGTTTGAGATGAAATGGAAATAGAGGTGCCAATATCAATCCCGTGACAGTGATTGGAATGTGGAAAGGATGTTTCCAACACATTGCAATATGTGAAGGGATTGGGATTTGCATGGATGGTGATCTCAGTGTCATTATATGGAAATTTGATGCACTGATGGTTGGTGGAGGGGACAACTTGCATAGAATGAATCCATGGGCGTCTAAGGAGGATGTTGAAGGGAAGGTCAAGATCAACAACATGACATAATGTATCCTGGATAACTAGGCCCACTTGAATGGGCAATGATATGGTGCCTTTAGAAGTACGCTCTAGATTGTCATATGCCTTTATTATGATGACATCACTTGTTATATCAGCTTCAGTGCAACCCAACTATTCTATGAAATTTAGAGTACACATGTTTAGGGCCAAGCCATTATGTATCATGACCCATTTAATGGAAAAATCTTTAACCATGAAAGCAATACGGAGTGGGAGATTATGATCGGTTTCTTCTGAGGGTACATCTATTTGTTTAAAAGAGACCCCAAAAGATGCAGACAGGTGTCTGAAAAGGTTCTGGAATTCAGTGAGGTTGATGTCGCTGGGAACATAGGATTCTTGCAAGGCTTTATTGAGGATCTCTTGATAGGTGGGTTATTTGCGGAGAAGATCCAGGATGGAAATTTGGGCTGGAGCATTCCCTAGGTGTTCCAAAATGTTGTATTGGGTCCCAGTAGATGGGGTGGGACTGACACCTACAACTATTATCCTACCTCTATGAGTGGTGATTACGCATTGGTTATCAACACCCTTGACATGGATGATAGTGACAGAGGACTGGACTTGGGATATGCAGCCAATGAGATTATCGTAGTTGATATATGCATCTGTATAATCCTTTCTATTGATGTTTTCTCCTTGCTTACCCTTCCCCTGATTAGAGGATTGAGTAGGATTTCCTGGGCTTGTGCTTGAAGTGTGTTTAGGGAATGTATTTTGATAGATTTTAAGACCCGCATTTGGTGATGGTTGGGCAGGAGAGTCCACTTTGATTTCCTTGTGGTCGATGAGATCCTGGATGTAATGTTTTAACTTCATGCATTTGAGAGTGGTGTGTCCCTTAACATAGTGGTATTTACAGTACTTATTGTCTTTATACTAGGCTGGCTTAGGTGTTGAGTCATCAAATGGCTGCATTTTTGGGTACATGACTTGGTTAGCTTGGACCAGTTTGCAGAAGATGACATCGATGGGTTCAACCAAAGGGGTAAACATGTGTTGTGGTGTATTTGAAGCACAAGGTCTTTGTTTTCCCTACGGGAATGATATAGCATTTGTCTAATTCATAGGACCTTGATAGTTGTATTGATATGATGTCCCCGGAGGGGGATAGATAGTCGTTCCTTGAGGGCACATGTTTTGCTGGTAAGTCAGTTGGGAATACACAGGATTGGGTTGTTGATACATGGGAGGAGGTTGAGGGTACATTGGTGGTGCTTGCTGATAAGTTTGGGTAGGTGCATTAGGGCTAGCTACCACAATGTGAACGTGTTTGGTGTCAGTGGCTCCATATGTTACTACATTTTTGTTCTAGTTCCAGTATCGTGATCGATCATTGTTATGTTTGTCAGGCTGGGATTATTTGTAGTGCTTGATGGCACCCTCTTCTACAAGACCTCATTCAAGATCCATAGCTTTGATTCTGATGTCGTGATAAGTTTGTATATAGTTCATGCACATGTGATAGGCAAGCTTAGGATGGAAGTTGTTAATGAAGATTTTGATAAGATGTTGCTCTGGGGGTTGGTAGGACAACCTTGTAGTAAGCCCTTGCTAGTGCTGAAGATAATTGGCCAGCCTCTCTCCTCCCTTTTGTTTGGAATTGCATAGGTCAAGGAGTGAGAGTTCATTTTTGACGTTATGTGCGTATTGGGCCACAAACTTTTCAAATAATTTAGTGAAAGTAGAGACTGTTTCATAAGTGATTTTGTAGAACCACTCAAGATTGATTCCTCCTAAGCTTTTTGGAAATAGTCTCATGAGGAAAATATCAGTATAGGTCACTTCTTGGCAAGCCATGTAGAATTCTTTCACATGACTCACAGGATCTCCCTTCCCCTGATATTTATCAAATTTTGGGATCTAAAACTGCTTAGGGAAGGGTATAGTAGTGATGGATCGATGAAATGGATAAGGACACACTTAACCAAACTTGAATGTCTTAGCCTCTGTCCCAGATTTTATGTCCTTGAGAGCATTCTTCATTTCCTCCCATTCCTAATTGATTTGCGAGGGAGGATTGTTAATCGTGATTGCATGGTTCCCTTGCACCTGATATGGATCGAATGGTGAATATGGAGGATTCTATGGGGGATATTGTGGTGTTTGATATGATGGTTTCTAGTCAACATATATGGGCTGTTGTGGTGGAGGCTGTGGTTGAGGGGAATATTGCAATGGAGGAGGTGTCAGCGCTTGATAAGATTGTTGCAACTGCTATAAATATACTTGTATTTGTTGCGGCGTTGGATAGGTGGGATGAGCTTGTTGCACACCTGTATAGGATGGAGGATAAGTATTTTGTGGCAGAATTCCCCCAGTGGGAATATTGAATTTTTGTGGAGGTGGAATTGCTTGTGATGTAACAAAAGATGGCATGGCTAGGTAACTGGCAGAATGAGTTTGTGGTTGCTGCATGGGTTGGATGAAAGGATTAGAAAATGATTGTAGTGGTTGCACCATGAGGGGATTTTCCCCCTGTGTTTGTGGTTGTGGTTGCTGTGTAGTTTAGATGGTGGGTTGTGCATCAACGAAGGGGTTGATTTGTTGCTGTTGTGCTTGGGATGTGAATGGGTTAGTGATTTTCTACTGCGGTTGTTATTGCTGGGATGGCTGTTGTATGGATTGTTGTTGCTGAATTGGTTGATGTTGTTGTTGTTGGATAGGTTGTTGTTGCTGATGTTGGGTAGGTTGTTGTTGTTTTTTCTGTTGGATAGGTTGTTGTTGCTGTTGGATGGGTTGGATGAGAATTTGGGGTACGACAAACGGATTCGTAGATGGTTGTTGCATGAGGGGTTTTGGGTTGAACAACGTTTGAGGTAGAACTGCTAGCATACATTGTGATTTTGTTGCTGGTGGAGCAAGAAAATTAGACCCTTGCGGAAATAAGGGTTGGTTATAGATGTTGGTAGGTGGCATGCCTATGGTGAAGAAAGGTGAAATAGGCATGGAGACTTGGGTACTTTGATGTTGTGAACTGGTTGTTGCACTCTAAATAGGCTGAGTGGGAATGGGTGGAATGGTGGTTTGTTGAGTGTTGACCAGTGATGGTGGAAAGTTTGTGATGAATGTTGGGATTTCTTGTGAAAGAGGAGTGACTATGGCTAGAGGAGGTGCCTGCATAGTGATAGGGGGTATTGTTTGTGCTGCTAATGTTACATCAGGAGGTGGGGCTCCTGAGGTAGATGAAGCTATCATGTGCATGATGGAGGGTGGAATAGAGGGATGGACTACTTGCATGATAAGAGTTCCTACTTGTAGGGCTTGTTGAAGAGGATCAAAAAATTTGTTTCTAGTGGGATGAGGATGTTCCCCTAGAAGTGCCATAGGTCATGTGACAAGTGTGGGTATAATCCAAGGTAGGAATTAAATTCCTTGTTGTTGAATGTCCAAGAGTACTTGATTGTTCTTGCATCCACTCATGGCGTTTACCATGTGGACATGTGTTGAATGGTTGATAAATGTTTCCATGGTAATCAGGGTGGGTGTCTCTTTAGTCTCTACCCAGATATGTTCAATTTGATCATTGGGCTGAGGCACATAAGTAACCATGGTGTTGGTGTTGTCAGTTGCAAGATTAGATGAGCTAGTGGTAAGATTAGGGTCCATGTTCTTCCTCTTCTTAGTGGCTCATGTGATAGGTGGTATGAAATGACTATCTAAGGGAATATGAGATTCAAGATGTAATGCAAAGATGTGCCTAGGAAGCTAACGATGATGATGCTAGGATTAGGAAGCATTTAGGATGATGAATATGCTCCTAAGGACTAAGGATAACTTGGTGCATGCATGGATTAAGGGTTGCTTTACCTAATGTAAGATCAAGTGGATATGATTTTCTACCTAAGATAGACTTGTGGTCTTCAGCGGACAAGATTCTTTGTTAATGCGAACCAACCTTTTGATCAGGGTGATGAGGTTGCAAAAGACAAAGGGGATTATCCTAAACAATGCTTAGTTTAAGGACATTCAAGGATGGGGTTTGATTAAGATGTAGGTTTTTAGAAACTCAAAAGG